>JANHFS010038522.1:0-10021 GCA_032467975.1 Trimeresurus albolabris
CAGAAAGGTTCACTTTCTATATAGATATAATGCAGCAGAAAAGATACTTAGAGATGCAAAGAGTTCAGTAATAGTTAAGAGTAAGAGGACATAGTACTTACTGTGTTCACCCAATATTTTTACAAAACTAATGTAAAGAGTTCATAGGCATATTGACACGACCTACAAAGCTAACTAAGCTTTAATATTGATGTTATTTTTTCCTGCTTATCTATTTGTGCATATACAGTATAACCTCCTTAGTTGTTTTGTGACTCATTTTATTACATGTTCCACCATGGGAGTTATTAGCAGAGGTTTGCAATACTCACATTGACTGGTGCTGAGCCCTAAATTAAACAATAAAAGAGTACAGTTATTCTTTCATGCTATGGTGTTTTTTTTAATCTTTTAATCATCCACAATAACTTAACATGACTTTGCAGATAAACAAAGCAGTTTGACCTCATCCTCTTTTGTTCTTATTGAAATCTTCATGGCACATGATTTGAACATTTCTAATAAAGGCTTGGAACATTGTTTACACAGCGGATATAAAAGAAAATGGTCAATATACTCCCTAAAATAAATGTGCAAACAAATGGGGAAATAAACACCTTTTATTTTCATATTTTTTTTCCTCTTCTTGATATATAAAAGGCTCTAATTGCCTTGCGGGTATCTTTTATCATATAGAGAAATGTTTAAAAACAATCTTAGGTCTGAAAAGCAAAGCATGTTGTGTTAATTCACAAACATTCTGTAAACTAAAGATGAAGGGAGAAGAGAGACCCATAGCCCATGTTGCCATAAGTTGTTTAAACAGGTCATTTCAAGAAATAGAGATTGCATTTGCCCACTATCATCTAGGATTTCTTCATGGTATTTTTATTCCAGTAAACTCAAGACACTTGATTATTTATGGTTCCCTATAGTAATGCCTTATTCCAGGAAACAAGCTGCAATGGATGCAATCCTGACACAGTTGTTAGGGAATATTTTTTTGTATAGAGTACTGTTCATATTTGGTTTTATTTAATTAATCGGTAACTAGAGACACTCACCATCTGTCCTTCCAGCAACTAAAATAAAAAAAAGTAATAGTTATATTTCTTCTTATAGGTTACTGAATGGATAATAAGTTATTGGATCAGTAAGTTACTGAGGTTACTAAAGTAGGTAAACTCAAGGTTATTCAACAGAGAAAAAAGTGAACACCGAAAGGAAAATTGGAAAGGAAAAAAAAGTGAGCTGCTATCCAAATCATGAAAACAAAAAATAAGTTATTGCATGTGTATTCTCCATTTAATCTGAGGTATGATCTGATAAATTCATATCAGGATCAAAAAATTGATATTTTTTCTAAACAGCCGTCTTTCTTCTGATAAGGAGATTCAACTGGGTAGTAGTTAGCTATAGGTTAGAGCAATGTAAGAGAAATAATCTGGTTTCAAAAATTATCCCTTCCATCTTTGCATGATTTTTAATCCAATTTACATGGAAGTATTAGAGACTACTGAGGAAATTATCCATATAAAAAAAACCTAAACATAAAACAGGAGGTTTTTTACAAAAACCTATGCTCCTTATTAAATCCCTTTTATTTTATTGATTTAAACTATGATTGATGGTTGGGTCATCCAGAAAATTAGTAATCTGTCACGAATTTATGCAAATCCATAAAATCCACTAAATCATCTCTTATGGCAGCTAATGGGACAGTGCCTTGTCTCAACCCAACAAATGGGTTATTGTGTTTATAAGTTTAAATTACATGGTAAAAATGCATCCTGTGAGATACTGATGCAATTAGTTATGAGTAGAACTCCCAGCTAAGTCATTCAAAGCAATAAACCTCCCTTTTGGATAGTACCATAGCAAAATGAATAGTAAAACTTACTTTGACAATAATTCGAGCACGCTGAAAGAAAAAATGTGGAATTCAAAAGTTTAATAATGGATAATGATAACTTCCTTGGCACATCAGTATACTACCAATGTAAAAATCAACATCTGGTTGATCCCAATAGAGAGATTCCATGTGGGGAAAAATTCATGTGCAGCAAACTGCCATGGTTTCCCCCCCCCCACAAACCTCATAATTCTATAACCTCTTGATACCCTTTGTCTAATGAAGCAGCCAGAAGGTCATACCCTTTTGACTTAATGTTTCACCTACCTAAACAAATGATATGCTTAAGTTCCTTCCTATCTCTTCCTGTCTTTGTTAAGCTCTTTCTCCTTTTGATCCACCTATATTTGTTCTTACCTGATCTTTGACCATGTAATGTGTTAGAAAGTAGATGCTTACATCAAGACATTTTCCAATGAAGAAATCTTTGTCAGCATCTAATGATTAAGCTGTGTTTGTAACAAGTATATAAGAAGCAATAAACTCAGAGTTTGTCAAGCTGTGTCCTGCAGCTTCAAACCTCTGCTCAAGACATCTTTGTCTTAGCGTCTTACACACCTGCACAGTCTTTCCTCATACGCTCTGCAGAGCAACTCTTTCTCATCAGTTAGTTCAAGATTTTTGAACATGAGCATCTCAATCTTGATTTGGAGCTCTTCTTTTTCTGATAATAGTTTCGACATCACTGTTATCTTTCTGTAAATTATGAGGACCAGAGAGAAATTAGCCCTCTTAATTTTTCCCTTGAATTATTAAGCGTAACTACATTCTTAATTATTTTTACATTATGTTTTATAACTAAAACATAGTTATAAAAGAATGGAATATTTCTTTTATCCAGTATATCTGGCCTCAGGGCTCTAATAAATAAATTTGAATTTGAAAGAAAATGTCAGGATTGCTATGTAAATATTTCTCACCTATAAAGTTCTTCTTTAAGGTCATTATTTTCTCTTAGGAGCTCTGTTTTTTCTCCAATGTATTTCTGATCCTTGCAGCTGTAAAATATTTCTGTAAAATGTCAAGAGCAGAGGAAAATTAGTCCCCTTAGGGGTTTGTTTGTTTGTTTTTTTGAATCATAAAACTTGTTTAAAATTAAAACTAATTCAAATAGCTGATATTTTGTTTGTTATACATATTCTTAAATTTTAATTAATTTAGTTTTGCTATTTGTATTACAACAGCTAGCAAGCTCTTACAGGAACAAATGCTGGAACTATTTATTGGGTATTTTGGAAATGCTCAGTAAAAGTGATGAATCAGTAAATCTATGCAGACTCTCCCTCCATTATACTCTAAAGGGATTGATTAGCTCCTTCAGCATTAAAATTAAGATTGCTATACTTAAGGGATGGATTAATACAAGTTAATGGTTGTCACTTTCAGTATTTAGCATTTCACAATCCATTATTATCACCAAGGAATCTTCAGATCTTAAAAAACATTTTTTTCTTTTTTCTCTTACATACTAGAACAAGCACCAGCCAATTCAAAACAATTTCCAGAAGCAAAGTTTCTGATGTGTACAGAATGATGGACAAGACTGAATTAAAGAACAAAGTGGAAGCCACGAGCTGGCGTGATTGAAAAGCACAGTAGTAGGTAGGAGATAAAACCAAGGATCCCTAAATATACGTGATAGGGCCACGAAGATTCCCTGTGAAGAGATTCATGATGTTTAATACCCATCTGGGACCCAGTGATCTCTTCTCTTGCTATTGCTTTAATAAAACAAAAAGTCTCTGGAAGTGAAAATCTTTAAAGAATCAAGGCTTCGCTGAGATCAGAAAAAGGCACTAGACATGCTTGGAGAGCCAGAATGTTTGGAACAAGTTAAAAAGAGTCATCCCTGCTTTTCCCTAACCTTTTTTCCAGGCAATGTAATTCATCCAAGAATGTTGTGTAAAGTATGTCCAGTGGAAGGAGATAAGGAGAATTTAATATGAAATTCTGGAAGAGAAAGTCAGCTTTGCTATCTAAACATTTCTTACCTACTCAGCTTTTCTTCATACTCTTCACAGAGTTCCTCTTTTTCTTTGGTCAGTTGGAGATTTTTATTTATTTATTTATTCAATTTATTTATTCAATTTATTTATTGAATCTTTAATTCAAGCTCCTCTTTTTCTGATAAGAGTTTTGAAATTTCCATTGTCTTTCTGTAAATTATGAAGATCAAAGAGAAATTAGCCCCCTCAGGTTTTTTACTTGAATTATTAACCCTTAAACATTAAAATTAAAACATTAAAATACTTTTGTGGGTTTGGGTGTGTGCATGTGTGTATGTAAATACTCAGGAAATAATGTTTTAACCATTTCTTTTTCTTACACATTCCACGAAAGGCACAAATCAATTGAAGATGATTTCCAGAAGCAAAGTAAAGTTATGTGTTATGTCCTGGGCTGTGATTGACACAGCAGGTGCAGGAAGCTGCAGAGAGACCCGGGCAGACCATGTGGCTGCCCGGGCCAGACAAGCTGTCTCCAGCCTATTGCGCATGCGCAAGGTGGGAAACATACGTTGCATTGATTGGTTGATGCTGCTCCCTGTAAGGGAGTATAAAAGGGATCCGTGCCATTTTGTGTTGTTCTGTTGGAGATTGAATAAAAAAATAACTGTTGTTACTCCTGCCTTGTCTCAATGCCTTACCAATGCACAGAACAGAACATTGGCGATGAGGATGGGATCGTGCTGCAAGAAAACAATGAAAAGAAAATAGGCTGACTCACCACGGAAGGCCCGAAGGCTTGGAAGTTCAGCGTTCCGACTCATGCGACTCTGCCTGCCAGTACAAAGATGCTGGAGGAGAGCTCGGTGAGATTCGTCCTTGGAACCTCTTTGCAAGCCGGAGCAGCACGAGGCGTTGACGAGGCCGTCAAGTAGTAATGATGTTCAAGATAGGCCGTCTGTCTGAGTTCGATACATCACACCCTGAATGTTGGAGCTCATACGTGGCCCGGGTAGAAAACTACTTCCGGGTAAACCAAGTTCAGGAGGATGAGCTCAAAGCTGCAACATTACTGTGTGTCTGTGGGCAAGAGACATTTGATATTGCCAAAAATCTGGTTGCTCCAGCATGTCTGGATTCCATCGTGTATACTGAGCTGAAGAAAATGTTAAGGGAACATTTTGAACCGAAGCTATCGGTGATTGCCTGGCATCACGCATTCAAACAGTGGGACCAACAGCCAGGAGAGTCTGCTGCAAACCTTATTGCTATGGTGCGACAAGCTGCTAGGCCCTGTGAGTTCAAAGACCTGGAGGAAAGACTTCGAGATCGTCTAGTTTGTGGTTTGAGGAGCCGGGAGCTGCAGCAAAAGATTTTTGCAAAGGAAGACATTTCCTTCCAGGATACACTAAGAGAGATCATGGCTGATGAAGCAGCAGGAGGAGCCATTAAGGCCTTGCAGCTTTCCAAGCATCCTACGAGTTCAGGCTCCATCCATCAAGAGGTTGCTCGAGAAGTAGCTGATCCTGATTCTGAAAACAAGGTCGACTGTCTACAGCAGTCAGTGGAGAGAAGGTCCCAAGAGTGAGCTGATAAGCGAACTGACAAGGCAGTTCAATTCCCTTGGTGTTTCAGATGTGGAGGCCGCCACAAGCGCTCCAATTGCTGTTTCCGTTCTGCAATTTGCCGGGCATGTGGCCGGCAAGGCCACATAGCTGCCGTCTGTTTGGGTCGCAAGAAAGACCGTCCTTTGGAAGAATTGCCTCGGAAAGGTATCAGGGTCCCCAGCCAGAATAGGGTGTGTTTCTGCGTGTCCCCAGAAGTGTTTTGAGATCCAGGGCCCACTGACTATTGAAGAAAAAGCTGCACATTGATGTCAAATTGCAGGGGGTCCCCTTAATGATGGAGCTGGACACGGGTTCAGTTCTGTCAATCATATCCCAGGACACCCTCAAGTGAATCTGCTGTAGAAGCGGCCAGCGAGTTATACTCAGGCCGTCGAATCTGATCTTAACAGATTTTCAGAATTCCTGAGTCAGGGTAAAAGGGGAGGCCACGCTCAGAGTGCAGCATAGGCAATTCGAAGGGTTCCTGGACATTGTTGTGGTTGAGGGTGACCGCACGAGTCTAATTGGACTCGATTGGTTCGAAATACTTGGGATTCAAGTGACTGGGCTATACAGTTTGCAAACGGCAGGTCTTGCTGAAGTTTGCAAGGAGTTTGCTGATGCGTTTAGCCCTGAACTAGGGTCATACAAGGGGCCTCCAATTGCATTGCGGTTGGACCCATCCATTGCCCCAATTAGAATTAAGCCTCGTCAGGCGATGAAGCAAAAGATTAACGCCGAGCTGGACAAACTGCTCCAGCAAGGTATTTTGGAACCTGTGGATAGCAGTCCATGGGAAACACCCACAGTCACACCACTTAAGGCCGACGGGGAAGTCCGCATTTGTGCTGATTACAAATGCACGCTAAACAAAGCTTTACAGCAGCACTCTTATCTGGTGCCTGTGGTGAGCTACATTTTGGCCTTGCTTAAAGGAGGCCGGGTTTTCGCCAAATTTGATTTGGCTCAGGCCTATCAACAGCTACCGGTTGATGAGGCAACGGCAGAGGCCCAGACAATCGTAACGCACTGGGGAGCTTTCAAAGTCAGAAGACTGCAGTTTGGGGTTAATGCTGCCCCTGGCATTTTCCAAAGCATTATGGAGTGAACGCTCTGTAACATTCCAGGAGTTTGCTCATATTTCGATGATGTCCTCATCACAGGGGAATCTCCCGAAAACTTGGCTGAGAGGCTTCGGTCCATTTTGCTGCATTTCCGCGAAGCGGGCCTGAAGCTTAAGCAAGACAAATTCACTTCCACTGAATTCCTGGGGTTTCGTATAGATGCAGAAGGCATCCATCCTGCTGAATCTAAGCTCAAAGCGATTCAGCAGGGCCCAAGCCCCAAGTCAAAAAGCGAGCTTCAAGCTTTCCTTGGGCTTCTAAATTTCTATCATTCTTTCCTCCCTCACAAGGCTGTAGTGGCAGAGCCATTACACCGGCTCTTGGACAAACAGGCTCCATGGAAGTGGACACAAGTCCATGAAAGGAGTTTTGCAGAGGTCAAGGCATTGTTATCTTCAAATGCCGTTCTCGCTCATTTCAATGAGCAGCTGCCTATGTGTATAGCTTGCGATGCATCCCCTTATGGGATCGGGGCTGTCTTAAGTCACCTCAAGGCTGATGGGACACAAGCCCCTGTAGCCTACTATTCTAGGACTCTGTCATCTGCTGAGCGTAATTACGCACAGATAGACAGAGAAGCCTTGGCCATAGTGGCTGGCATAAAAAAGTTCCATGACTTTTTGTATGGTCGCCACTTCACGGTCTTTACAGACCATAAGCCATTGCTGGGGTTGTTCACAATGAACAAGCAAACCCCACACATAATTTCTCCTAGAATGCTGAGGTGATCAATTTTTCTTTCTGCATATGACTACTCCAACGAGGCGGCTCCTGACTCTGGCACTGGGTCCATGGGACATTGCACGCAACCGGCTTTTCATGCCACTTCTACTACAGGCCTTGTGCCTACGGGACAGTGCTCCCAACAGGGGTCTTTTGCGGACCTGGGGAATTCCACCCCACCAAGGAACTCTGGTCTGGGCTTACCGGAAAGAGCCAGCCGAAGTCAGATGGACAAAGGGTTGGGTCTACTAGACCAGGCCAGTCAGCAAGATGCGGGTTCGCCTGTATCAACTGGGCCTCAAAGTCCCGGTCTGCTGAGCCTGGCAGGTGAGCTTGCAGACCAGGCACTTGCAGCAGCTCCGAAATGGTCGGAGCAGGCCGGAGGCCCTCCAAAGTTCTTACAAGATTATGAAAGATTCCTGTCTGTAAGCAGGCAGGCCTAGTATTTCTCTAGAAATAAGAACACGCTCAAAAGAATAACTTTGGAGTAGTTAAAAAAATAATGGTGCGTGGTTTTTTTTGAACTAAGAAGGGAGGGGTGTTATGTCCTGGGCCTGTGATTAACAGAGCAGGTGCAGGAAGCTGCAGAGAGACCCAGGCAGACCACGTGGCTGCCCGGGCCAGACAGGCTGTTTCCAGCCTATTGCGCACATGCAAAGCGGGAAAAATACATTGCATTTATTGGCTGATGCTGTCCCTGCAAAAGGGTATAAAAGAGATCCACGCCATTTTGTTGTTGATTCTGTTGAGGTTCTATTGAAGCTTAATAAAGTAACAACTATTATTACTCCTGCCTCATCTCAATGCCTTACCAACGCACAGAACAGAACACCAGCGATGTGGCTTTGGGGGCTGTACTCTTGCAGGAAAACAATGAGGGGACACTACAGCCCTGTGCAGACACATCAAGGAAACTCACAGAGATGGAGCAGAAGTGGGTGGTCTGGGAAAAAGAGGCATATACAGTGCGGTGGGCTCTCATCACTTGGCAGCACTTCCTGGAGGGGAACAAAATTCCTTTCCCAGTGTGGACTGACCACAAAAAACTGGAAGCACTAAAAACACTCCGGAAATTTACTCCAAAACAAGCAAGATGGTCACAACATTTCCACTGATTTAATTTTATCTTAAAACACCTCCCAGGAGGGACAAACTTTCTAGTAGATGCATTGTCCTGAATGCCACAATACAACAGTACTCGGAGTGATGCAGCAAAGCCACTTATGCTGGATAAACAACTGGCAGCACAGGTCATTACCCGAGCACAAGCCTTTAGCAAGTCAAGCAGGAATCAAGTTCAAAAAAGCACTAGAAACCAATGAATGGTTCCTAAGCCATAAGAACCTATGCACTATCACTGATGGACTACCATGGGTGGGAGGAAAATTATACATACCCAAAAGCCAGAGACTAACATTCATGCAACTGTGCCACGACTCAAAGTTCGCAGGCCATTTTGGGTTTGTAAAAACATTGAACTTAGTTAAAAGGCAATTCTGGTGGCCTTCAATAAAAAAGGATGTTGAAAGCTACGTGGCCAGTTGCCCAATTTGTGCCTCAGCAAAAAGACTACAAGGGAAGTCACCAGGATTACTGCAACCAGTAGCAATTCCCTCAGCACCTTGGAAGGAGATCTCCATGGATTTTATTGTGGAATTACCTGAGAGTAGTGGAAACACAGTCATCTGGGTCGTGACAGACTTATTCTCCAAACAAGTACTTTTTATTCCCTGCACAAAGATTCCTAATGGAAAGACACTCACAAAACTGTTTGTTCAACACATATATTGACTTCATAGAGCCCCTCAATGCATCATATCTGATAGAGGAGTACAATTCACATCGGAGTTCTGGAAAGCATTCCTAAGCCTGTTAGGAATCACCCAGGGACTGTCATCCAGTCATCATCCGCAAATGAATGGTGGGACTGAATAGTTGAACTCAGTACTGGAACAATATTTAAGATGCTTTATTAATTACCAGCAAGACAACTGGACTGACCTGCTCCCATTCGCAGAAGTTGCTTACAACAATGCCATCCATTCCAGTATCGGCTACACTCCTTTCCAAGTAGCCACAGGACAGAGTTTCAACCCAATGCCTGAACTCCCTTCAGCAGACCCTGCAATCCCTTCATTAAAGGAGTAGATTGCACAACTAAAGAATACCTGGCCAGTAGTCAGAAAAGTCTTGGATGAGGCTAGGCAAGCATATAAAATGCAAGCAGAAAAAAAGAGAGTTGAGCCAAAACCTTTTAGTGTAGGGGAGAAGGTTTACCTATCTACCAAATACCTAAAAACCTTATAACTGGGACCCAAATATGTCGGACCAGTCCCCATTGTCAGAATCATAAACCTTGTCACAGTTAGAACTCCCAAAGTCCCTCAGACAAATTAATCCAATTTTCCACTGCAGCCTTCTAAAATGTGAGCAACAGACATCATTAAGACCAGCTGTTGCTCTTCCCCTTCCTCCCATTATGCTTCAGCACATTAAAGTTTCATTTCCTCGTATTCAGATAGGAAATATGAGTGATGATAGATAGGCAGGCAGGCAGGCAAAATTTCCATAGCTGTAAGCATCTGATCATAACATAATTTGATCATTACAAGGTTTATTCTATGCCAATACCAGGACCGACTCTTTGTTTAGAAAAAGCAGGGCTTTTTTTCTCATAGAACGCCCAGAACGGAGTTCCGGCACCTTTTTTGGATGGAACCTTGTAGGGTA
>JANHFS010038538.1:0-10020 GCA_032467975.1 Trimeresurus albolabris
TCCCAGAATTCCACAGCCAGCATTGCTGGGAGTTGAAGTCCACATGCCTTAAAATGGTCAAGGTTGAGAAACACTGCTCTAAAAGGAGGCAAAGGACCAGCTCTCTGCAAGGAGTATAAATCCTTCCCTTCCCCACCATCCAGTCAGAACCAAAGAAGCTTCTGGGATGAGAAGCGAAACGTCTTCTAAGGAAAACAAGAGAGTCCAGTTGCCTCCTGAAAAAGCATTTTTGGGGCAACCATGTCCTGGAGGGCTGAGAATCTACATAGACTTTGGAAGGACGGATCCTGAAGCTGAGGCTGAAATACGTTGGCCACCGAATGAGAAAAGAGGACTCGTTGGAAAAGACCTGGTGCCGGGATAGATAACGCAAAAGGGGGAACGGCCTGCGATGAGATGGTTAGATGGGCGTCCTCAACCCAGTGGGTGAGCGTTTGGGCAAACCCCGGAGATGGCGGCCGATGGGAACTCGGTATCCAACTCTTATCGCTAAGAGTTGGAGTTGACTTAGGGATTGAACAAAACTCTGGCAGGCCACGACGGGGGAGCGTAGGGTGTGCAGGTTCCCCAGACTTTAGGAGACCCTCAAATTAGGCCTGCCCAGGGATGCTTGACACCAGGACATCCCTGGGCACACCCCCTTCCCAAGAAACTCGCTACAAGTTGACTTACAACCATTCATTTTGTCGAAGTTACAACGGCACTGAAAGAAATGACCACCTTGCTGGTCCTTGAATTCCTACTTTTGGTGCCCAATATTTAATATTCAGACCAAGCGAAGGTAGGGCAAAAGAGTCAACCAACACAGGGCAACAACAAAACCAAGCTTTGGGAATGATTGACTCCCCAAATAATGCTTATAAAATAACCGTTACTTGTGGTGCAAACTAGGTCTAAAGTCAAATAGATTTTTTCTCTCTCAATATATATATCCTGCAGGTTTCTTAGATGTTTATGCTAGGCCAGTGATGGCGAACCTTTTAGAGACTGAGTGCCCAAACTGCAACCCAAAACCCATTTATGCATCGTCAGGTGCCGGATGGGTGTGGCCCATTGGCTGGGTGTGGCCCATTGGGTGGGCGTGGCTGCGGAGGTAATGGCAGACTGGGTGGGACTAAAAAGTTCAATCAATCAATTCCAACTTTGCAAGATCTTTTTTCCCCCCGCGAGAAGTTAAAATTGACTGATTGATTGAACCTTTTTTTTTTTGCACACGGCGGTGGAGGCCTAAAGCAAAAAGGTTTTATAAAACCCAGCTGAAGGCCCAGGACTGGGGCGACAGCGCATGTGCCCACAGAGAGGGCTCTGAGTCCCGCCTCTGGCACCCGTGCCATAGGTTCGCCACCACTGTTATAGTACATGGTTATGAAAGTGCACAACATATGGTACAAAAATCACTTCCACAATACAATAATTTAGAATTAATCTGTATCTATAGTGTATATATGTAAAAACTAAAAAACACATTTTCTTCATATTTTTAGGAGTGTCTGTATATAGTATGAAAATGAATTAGAATTGTGGAGATTTCACATTTGATTAGTACAGTCATACTTCAACTCTCGACTGCTTCAAAATGTATCAAATTCATATTTGATGTGTTTTGAAGGAGAAATCTTACCCCGTCACTCATCTTTCTCCCAGTAGTTGAACTTGCTGATGTTGGCTGCCTCCTGACTCACTATTTCTTCCAGCCAAAATAGTGAGTCATGTGGACTACCAGGACCAGTTACCAGTTTTCTTGGCAAGATTACAGAAGTGGCTTGCCTGCTTTTTCATGTTCTCTCTGTAGGTGATCTTTATCCAAGTAATATCCCTCTCACACACTGATTATCATTTTTAATAGGTACTATTAAAGAGGTACTGTTCCAGATGCACGGATGCACAAGGAGGAAAGGCATGCAGGAAGCAGAGGGTGGTGGGGCGGCTCTCCAGGAAAAGTAAAAGACTCTAAGAATCCATGCCCTGGCTGGACTATAAAGAGGAGAGGCATGGGAGGGACTGGTTGCAGTTCATGCTACAGTTTTGTGCTTCTGTCATTGGATTTCTTGCCTCAGGGTTCTTGGATATTTAATCAGGTTTGTCGGATTTCTGTGTGCTTGAGTGACTTAAACCTTAAACATTCCAGCTGAGAACTCAGAGACTGATCTTGTTCCTTTCAACAGCTAAAAGACTGGTTGGAGTTTTGTTCCATAAAAGCTGTGTCAAAATAAAAGGGGTTTATCTTACCAAGTGCTGCTTTGTTCAATGCAAAGGGATTTTTCCTCGCAAGTAAGCAGTTGAACAGTATTCGCAGAGGCTGGGACAGAACAGCTGTATAGGATTGGGTGGGGTTTTGCCAGAGCAGGTTTTGGTTGCATGCGTGCCGAAATAATGTATTCAATGAAGTTTTACATTAAGAGTTTGGAAAGCCTTGATGGTGTTTATTTGGTTGGGTTCGTCAGTCGGAACCTTGACATTAAATCAGCTCTCTTTTACGAAAAACTTTCTCAAGGAGTCCCGAGCTCCTGCAGCCTCTCTGGTCACTTCCAGAAGAGCTGTGAACACTCGGGAGAAGATGGCCAGAGTGAGACTGGTGAAAGAGAGCCCAGCTATGGGCCAATTGGACTTCAGTGCCCAAATGCTGGAGACCCATCCAAAAGAGCAAGTGACGATGCGAGACAGGCCACAATGGTGGGAAGCCACAGCCAGATGGGAAAGGAGCTACGGAGAGTCATGATACCAAAGGAGGCTGAAGCCGAGTTCCTGCTGATCTCCCCTGGAAGGAGCGTCTGTCCAGGTCCTGAAGTGGAAGGGAAAGAGACCAGCGGAATGGGAGGAACAGGTGCAGTGCAGCCCATCGGTCGAACAGCTGAGAGATTCTTTGGGCTGGATGTGCGAGGAGGGTAGCCAACGCAGGGGGTAGAACTGCTTTCTGGAATGGGATCCAGCTACTCCTCAGTGACCACTTCAGGACCACTGCCTCAACCCTGACAGAGAATGGGACCCACAGCGGCCATAGGAGTGGCCAGTCCCTGGAGAACAACTGTCCCTCAACCCAGCCCGGAACCAATCTAAGGAGCCACCGGGCTCCTGTGGACAGCGGCCCAGCAGCAGGACTGCCAGACAGCCACTTCCTCAGCTGCTGGTGCCTAGCCCTGGCATTTTCCCTACGGAGCAGCTACTGGGATAATGGAGCACACCGGACCCCTGGGACCCCCATCAATCACAGTTACATTCAACAGGAATCTGGAGAAATTTGCATTTTCCTAAATCAGGTGTGGGCATACCTGGACCGGTATGTGCCAATGTACGCCGATGATGTGGCTTGCATGGACATCATTGTGGCCAACCTCGAAGAAGAAGCAGAATGGATGATGGCACTCCATGACAAGGAAGTCCCCAAGTTAGGAGACCTTGATGCATTCTTAGGGGAGTTTAGAGACTGCTTCGGAGAGAACACACAGGTCCAGCGAGCAGAACCTGAGATCCATGCCATCAGACAGGGAAGTAGACCATAACAGAATACATTAGAGAATTCCAGAGACTGGCAGGGAAGCTGAGACACTGGCTGGAGTGGCTCTTGGTCCATTACTTCAGGGATGGCCTGAACTGAGAATGTACCACATATGTTTGCCTTGAGAACTGCCGGATCAAATCCAAGACTGGTACTAGCTGGTGACAAACGTGGAGCTGGACCTAATAGAATACAGGAGGCACAGAGGAACCAAAAGCTGCCCAAAGGAGAGCCAAGGGAAACATCTGTTGGGGCGGAAACCTCCTGTCATGTCAGCTGCTGATCCTACTGAAGTTTGAATGTGCACATCTGGCCCCTGCTTCTGATGCAGCCAGGAGAGCCATCGGACAGCAGATTGCCTGGCACCCCAATTTCACAAAACCTGAAAAAGCCACCCAAGAAGGGGAAAGAAAAAGCTTGAGTGATGTGTCAAGGTCATTGGGGTCTCCCTCTCCCGAGCAGTGAAGGGGAGAGAATTCTGCCTAGGGAGGATTTGCAGCTAAACCTCTATGAGAGCGAAAGTGAGGGGGAAGATGACCCGATGGTAAGTGGGACCATCAGCCTCTTATCAACCCAGTTGGACATTGTAGTGCCTAGCTCGGGAGCGAGGGAATGGTGAAGGCCCTAATAGACTCCGAGTGCACCAGATGCTTGGTCAGCTTGGGGAGAGAAAGAGAAAGAAAGAAAGAGAGAGGGAGGGAGAGGAGAGGAGAGAGAAAGAGAAAGAGAGGGGGAGAAAGTGAGAAAGAGGGAGAGGAGAGAGAAAGAGGGAGAAGAGAGGGAGAGAGAAAAAGAGGGAGAGAAGAGGGGGAGAGAAAGAGGGAGGGAGAGGAAAGAAAGAGAAAGAGAAGGAGAGGAAAGAAGGAGAGAGAGGGAGAGGAAAGAGAGAAAGAGGGAGAGAGAGAACTCATGCACAGCACCCTCTTTTTCTTTTTAATTAAACTCTTCAATCAAGCCCTCCCGTCCGGCTTGTGCGCATACACGCAAGAGTTTTGTGGCTCCCAGTGTTTTCTGTGGGAAACAGGTCCAAGTGGCTCTTTGAGTGTTTATGGTTGCCGACCCCTAGACTACATCTTGAAATATATTTCAGGGGGGCAGAATTTCCTGGCTAACCCACTGTCCCGCATGCCCCAATACAAAAGTACCCAAGAAGAAGTGAACCTTATTATCCCCACAAAGCAGCTGGCAGCGCAGGTAACCACCAGACAGCAAGCTAAAAAGAAAGCCCCCTCCTTAGTGACACTTTTGCACAGCAGATGAAAAAGGAATTGCAAACCAATGCATGGTTCAGTGCCCACGAGGGGAGCTAACGTGGAGGGGGTAACTAGCCTGGAAGGGGAGCAAACTGTATGTCCTGATAATCTATGACTACAATTGCTGCAGAAGAGTCATGATGCTAAGCAAGCCAGCCACTTCAGATTCTTAAAACCTTACACTTAACTAAACAATAGTTCTGATGGCCAGGGAAGAAGGACATAGAAAGCTATGTGAGACATTGTGCCATGTGTATGGCCGTGAAGAGAGACCAGGAAAGAGTTCGGGATTGCTGCAGCAGGTGGCTGACCTGACCCGGCCCTGTGAAGAAATAGCCATGGACTTCATAGTTGAGCTTCCAGAAAGTGGAGGTAACACCACAATATGGATAGTGGTGGAACTATTCTAAAAGCAGGCCCACTCCAGCCTCCCATCAGCCCAGAAACTAGCTAAGATGTTCCTGCACCATATTTACCAGCTGCACAAAGTGCCTAAATAAATAACCTTGGACTAAGGGGTCCAATTCACTGCCAAATTTTGGGCTGAATTTATAAAGCTGACAGGGTCCTCCCAAGGTCTTAGTTTGACTTTTCATCTGAGTATGAATGGGGCCGCAGAATAAGCCAATGGAATGATAGAACAATACCTGCATTGTTATGTCAATTACCAACAATCTAATTGGGCAGAACTCCTGCCATTCGCTGAAGTGGCATACAACAATGTAGTGCACAGTAGCACGGGGCTTAACCACTTTAAGATAGCTACCGGAGTGGAGTTCATGCCAATAGCAGAATGCCCAAGGGAAATCCCCTCATCAGTAACACTGACTGAATGGGTGGATTCCCTCAAAAGCACCTGGGGCAATGTGAACAAAGTGCTAGCCAAAGCAACAGAGAGTCAAAAGAAACAGGCAGATAAGAAGCGAGCTCCCCAAGGAACTTTTCATGTAGAAGATAAAATGTATCTACCTACCAAATATCTAAAGTTGAGGATTTCCTGCAAGAAACTAGGTCCTAAATAGATAGGGCTTTTCCCAGTCATGAAAATTATTAATTCTGTTATGGTAAAATTGAAATTGCCCAGAATATTGGGTAAAGTGCATCCAGTATTTCACTGCAGTTTGCTAAAGCTGGCTAAGGGATCTAGACTAAGATCAATTGAAAAGGAAGCCCCCAGTCCAATAATAGTGGAGGGTGAGACTACAAGGTCAAGCGAATCTTAGACTCTAGGATCCATAAGGGGAAACTATAGTACTTAGTACAGTGGAGAGGTTGCCCAATAGCAGAAATGAGATGGTTCAAACCCCACAACATTAAAGCAGAATGTTTAATAAGTAGATTTCATGCAAAGTATCCTCAGAAACCAGGAGCTTCTTAAGTAGGAAGCAGAGGTAATATATGTTTACTATTTTTCAGGTTCCTTCAAGGATTTAGGAGGGTCCACCTGTCAAGTTCAAAGCACATTTGTTGGTCTGACTATTATTGCTTCTCAGCTTGCCAACAAACTTGGGGGGGGGGGGTAGGGAAAGGAATTGGAATGCAGACTTCAGAAGATCAAGAAAGCAGACGGTGAGAACCAAGGACAGTTCACCAGGTGTCTGGCCAGACCCAGAGATACTTTCTCAAAACAATATTTTTCACCTAATTGGACAACGTGACCTGATCAAGAAAGGGGAGGGGGAATGCTATATTTTTATTATATGGGATTGGATGGGGTTTTGCCAGAGCTGGTTTTGCTTGCATGCGTGCCGAAATGATGTACTCAATAAAGTTTTGCATTAAGAGTTTGGGATTATAATCACACACACCTATCAGGGTGCTGATTGCGATATAGACCACTCCTTGGTGTGCAGCAAAATAAAACTGAAAATAAAGAGATTGCATCACTCAAAGAAGAAAGGAAGACCATGTATCGATACTAGCAAGACCCGCAATCAGGGCAAAGTGGAGGAATTTGCACAAGCACATTTTAAAGTCTCCTAAAGGAGACTCTCCCAGGCCCAGCTGAAGCAAATACATCTGAACGTTGGGAATATTTCAAGAAAGCTGCTTATAACACCGCTTTGTCAATATTTGGTAAAGAGACCAGAAAGACAGCAGATTGGTTTGAAGCCCATTTGGAGGAACTGATGCCAGCCATCGAGGAAAATAGGAGAGCTCTAATTTCATTAGAGCCTGTTCCAGTGAGCGCAACCTACTGGTTCTGCGAGCTGCGCGTAGCAAAGTCCAACAGACCATCAGGAGATGTGCTAACGATTATTGGCTGCAGCTTTGCTCTCAGATCCAGATAGCAGCTGACACAGGCAACATCAAGGGGATGTATGATGGCATCAAGCAGGCCTTAGGTCCAACACAGAAGAAATCTGCCCCTCTGAAGTCTGCTACAGGCGAGGTTATCCGGGACTGAGCACAGCAGATGGCACGCTGGGTGCAGCACTACTTTTATTCCAGAGAAAATGGGGTAACTGAAGAAGCATTAAATAATATTGAGTGTCTGCCTGTCTTGGAGGAGCTTGACAGTGAACCAACTTTAGAAGAACTAAACGTGGCCCTGGATTCCCTTGCCTCCGGCAAGGCACCCAGGAAAGATTTCCCTGCCGAAATTCTGAAGTGCTGCAAAGAGAGCATTCCCATTGAACTGCATGAAATCTTCTGCCTCTGTTGGAGGGAAGGTGGAGTACCACAGGACATGAAGGATGCAAATATCATCACAATGTAGAAGGACAAAGGCGACAGGGGTGACTGCTCGTGTAGTACTGAAGAGGCTCCAGGTGCTAGCAGAGAGAGTCTATCCAGAATCACAGTGTGGATTCCGAGTAAACAGGTCCACCACTGATGAGGTATTTTCCCTTAGACAGTTGCAGGAGAAATGCAGGGAACAAAGACAGCCACTTTTCATAGCCTTCGTAGATCTCACGAAGGCTTTTGATTTGGTTAGTAGGGACGGCTTATATAAAATTCTCCTCAAGATTGGTTGTCCACCTCAGCTTCTCAACATCATCAGGTTCTTTCGTGAGGATATGAAGGGCACTGTTGTTTTTGGTGGCTTAACATCTGATTCCTTTGACATTCGAAGTGGAGTGAAGCAGGGTTGCTTCCTCGTGCCAATTTTATTCGGGATCTTTTTTGCTGTCATGCTGAAGCATGCTTTTGGAACTGCAACAGAGGGTATCTATCTCCGGACCAGATCAGATGGAAAACTCTTTAATCTCTCTAGATTGAGAGCAAAGTCTAAAGCCCAGCTGAAATGCCTATGGGATTTCCTCTTTGCTGACAATGCTGCTGTTACTGCTCATTCTGTCGAAGATCTTCAACAATTTATGGACTGTTTTAGCAAGGCCTGCCAATACTTTGGTCTAACAATCAGCCTGAAATAAACACAGGACGTGTTTTTCACCTCCCTGTATTACAATCTCTGCACAAGAACTAAAGGCTGTCCATGACTTTGTGTACCTCGGCTCAACTATCTCCGACACTCTCTCTTTAGATACTGAGCTGAATAGATGTATTGGTAAAGTGGCCACCACATTTTCCAGACTTACAAAGAGAGTATGACTTAATAAGAAATTGACAGAACATACAAAGATCCAGGTCTATAGAGCCTGCATCTTGAGCATACTCTTGTATTGCAGTGAGTCTTGGACCCTTTACGTATGGCAGGAGAGAAAGCTGAATACCTTTCACATGCGCTGTCTCCGACGTATTCTCGGCATCACCTGGCATGACAAAGTCCCAAATAGCGCAGTCCTGGAATGTGCTGGAATCTCCAGCCTGTATACACTATTGAAACAGTGACATCTACGCTGGCTTGGGCATGTCGTCAGAATGGCTGATGGTCGGATCCCGAAAGATCTCCTGTATGGAGAACTAGTGCAGGGAAAGCGCCCCAGAGGGAGACCTGAGCTGCGATACAAGGATATCTGCAAGAGGGACCTAAAGACCTTGGGAATGGACGCTAACAGCTGGGAATCCTTGACCTCTGATCGTTCAGTCTGGAGGCTAAAGATGCAGCATGGCCTTCTCCAATTCGAAGAGACATTTGTGTGGCAGGCTGAGGCCAAGAGGCAGTCCCGGAACCAGCGAAATCTGGGGGCTGGACAGGGGACAGATTGTATCTCCCCCCCGTGTGGAAGGGACTACCATTCTCGAATTGGCCTTTTTAGCCACTCCAGATGCGGCCTTAGGACCTCTTTCCAGAGCACGATACCATAGTCTCTTGAGACTGAAGGATACCAATGATGATGATCTCCATGGAGTACCCTTAAGATGTAAGTACTACACACTACATCTTAATGGTACTACATCCAATGGAGAGAAGTAAGCAATGGGGTACCACAAGGCTCCGTCTTAGGCCCAGTACTCTTCAATATCTTCATCAGTGACTTAGATAAGGGAATAGAAGGGGAACTCATCAAATTTGCAGATGACACCTAAGCTGGTAGGAATAGCCAACACTCCAGAAGACAAGCTCAGGATCCAAAAAGATCTTGACAAACTTGACCAATGGGCCCTATCCAACAAAATGAGTTTTAACGTGGAGAAAAGCAAAGTTTTAGATTTAGGCAGGAAAAATCAAAGGTTTAAGTACAGATTAGGTGAGACTTAGCTCAAAAAGTGCAACTGTGAGAAGGACTTTGGAGTCCTAGTGGACGATCCCTTAAACATGAGCCAGCAGTGTGCAGCAGCAGCCAAAAAAGCTAATACAATCCTGGGTTAGAATCAGGATCACGAGAAGTACCTCACAGGCACTATTATTGAGCTAAATACTGCCTATTCTATACTGGTGCATTTGCTTTTTCCTGCCTAATTGCAGGACTTACTTTTCTCACCACTGTGAGAGGACCAGAACTCTTCAGTCTCCTGGTGATTGGCCCAAAAATCAGTCTATCAGAATAGAGTTGGAAGGGACCTTGGAGGTCTTCTAGTCCAGCCCCCTGCTCGAGCAGGAGAACCTATACCAGTGATGGCGAACCTATGGCACGCGTGTCAGAGGTGGCACTCAGAGCCCTCTCTGTGGGCACAAGCGCCACGCCCTGGAGATGGCAACTGTCCATCTTCAACCAGCCGCCCGCTAACTTGCCAAGGTTCCACATGGCCAGATGCATCCCAGCATCCATGTGCTCGCTGGCCTCTGTCTGTGGGGGCCAAAGGTGTCAGGCAGCAGCCGCCCCGGCCCCTACCTCACCTTGCCCTATGACAATGGCACCCCCGCCCTGCCTCGCCTTGCCTCACCTCACCCCGCAGGACGAGCCTCCTGCCCACCGCCCCACC
>JANHFS010043381.1:0-19312 GCA_032467975.1 Trimeresurus albolabris
GGTTCACTTAATGGGGTTTCCCTAAGGTGTAATTTGCTTATAAATACATTTTAAAGACATGGAACATCAACAAAAAATACACATAATAAATGAAAGCATACAAGTAGTTACATACATACAAATCAATACCCAAGTGATCACCATCCCACTATTCCATTAAGCTAATATAGCATCAATCCTAGGAAAGTGCAGCGATGCCAATCTTGTTGTAGCTGAAATGGTGATCAGTCTGTTCAGTATCTGTAGTGATCAATAGGAAAAGCATAACCAAATCCATTGCTGTACAGTTTTCAGTAGTACGGAGAACTCTTCCCAAAGTGGCTATAGTTTCACCACACAGGTTCCTATTAAAATCTACTGACTCAAAAGACAATCATTAGTTATTAGTTCCACGGAGCCAGGATTCTATTAGCACTCACTACACACCTATTGTTATTTCCACTCAGGTTCCATATTGATATTATCAGGCAATTTCTGTTCCATTGCTATAACTTTCAGTTGTGTCCACGAGCAGAAAAGCAGTTCCTTCCTTCCACACACAGGATATGCAAATCTTCTCCCCTGGGGGTTTCACTTGCACTAGGTGAAATATGCGACTTTCCTTGCTTGAATGACCCATGGTCAGACAGGAGACAAATCAGCTGTTAAAAAAAAGACTTACAAAAAGTAATGGATGTTATAACTGAGTAGGTTGTTCCCAGCCTCTGAATCTGGTAAGACACCTGGACATCAGCCTGTTGCCACAGGTGCCAGAGAAGTCACAGATATAGGGAGTGCAAGCCACAGCTCACCAGAACCTGATGTATCCACCTTCTTTTTGCTACCATTCCACATATTTCTTGTACTTTGTTGGTAAAATACCTGTAAATGGTTCAGACAGACTAAAATTCAGAAAGTTAGGGATGGGAAAAAATTACAAACTTAGTTGAACTTAACTAGCTATAGTTGGCCCTTGAATCTTGTTAGGCTTAAGTACATAATCATGCAATGTAAGACAACGCTGCTAGGCAGACTTTTCCTCTCCTTTTATAAAGACAAATCAGGAGAAATTGGCATATCAGCATAATTGCAGAGGAGGCTCTTATACTGTGATATGACTATATGCAGCATCTATAGCCTAAAGCAAGGCTGAGACCGGCCATTACTTGAGCAATAAAAGTATTTAATACTTTCCAATTTCTTCGTAACTCTGCTCATTAACAATTACCCAAATGGAATGGCTTGTCTCCAGAAGTCGTGGACGCTCCATCACTGGAGATTTTTAAGAAGAGACTAGACAGTCACTTGTCTGAGATGGTAGGTTCTCCTGCTTGAGCAGGGGACTGGACTAGAAGACCTCCAAGGTCCCTTCCAGCTCTATCCTCTATTCTCATTAGAATATCAATTAGTTTTACAATCAGAAGATTTACCTCTCTTCAGAGTCAGATTTTCCGTTGCTCACTAGAAACTCAAAGAAAAGTAAACAACTCAACACTCACCAAATTTCTTTTGAATAAACTTCATCTGGATGGACACCTGCTCAATCTTTCTTTTAGTGTCCCTTTATAAGACTCCAACAGCAGTCTTCTGGACCTCAGATAAAAATCAATGTCAAAATAAATTCTTCTGAAGAGCAGTTTTCCATGAATAATGATTTGTAGCCAGTAGTGAGATTCAGTTCGCACCAGTTCGGCAGAACCAGTAGCTAATTTTCTGTTTCCCAGGCCCAGAACGGACTTCCGGAAGCGGCATCCACACAGAGAACTGGTTGTTCACATATCTGAATCCCACCACTACCCAAGAACGAACTGGCTGAGATAGAGACGTTCTTGCTGGCTTTCTGATAGCCAAATCTGGCCCTAGGTTCTGCCTTGGTTTACCTTCCTAATAACCAACCGAGTTGTAAGATAATTTAAAAGCAGTTTATTAGGGTATATCCCTTCATCATACAGTCTAAGAGAAGAGCACCAGAAACAATAGACAGCAACTGTAGCAAAAGTTCCAGCCAGTCTGGAAGTGTTTAACTGTTCCAATGACTTTCATGATGATGCTTCAACAACGGCTGTCAATGGCAGCAACAATAGCATTTGTTCAGAAGAGAACAACTGTGGAATGTCTCAGAATTACTATTACAAAGATTTTTACTCAGATTCCTCTGAAACCTCCACAAGAGAAGAGGGTGGAAGCTTCATCATCCCATTGCTCCAGCAGTCAAAAATTAAAGAGAGGAACTTACTGGAGAAGAAAAAGGGAAATTATCTCCATGCAAAAGGTAAGAAAGCCATTGCTCACACAAAACACTACTGTATTCATTGTGCTTGGCAGATTATAACCGAACTAATAGCAACTAAACCTTTGTTGAAAAGCAAGCAGTTGTGCTATAACTGCATTTTTGCTGAGTTACCCTCACACTTCTATACTGTAGAAAATATACTATATTTTTGGAAGTCACATGAATGTTGTTAAAAATATTTAAACTATATGTAGTTGATTAATGTATTAATGTACTGCTTTCAACACCCCCAGCCAGTAATTCTTCCCTCTAGGTAATGGGGGTTGTGCTGATGGGTGTAATTCCCAAGCTATTGGTAATGGGTATAGTTCACCAGTTGATCAAGGTCATACAGATGTCAGTGTCTCATGATTTTAATAATTACACTAAGGGACAGGGAGTGGGGTCCAGAAAAACAAAAGGACTTTGCAAATTTGAATGGTCACTCTTCCATTCTTGTTGAGTCCATTACTTTCACTTTTTTCAGTATTTAGATATGGTATGTTTGTGTGTGTGTGTGTGTGTGTATGTGTATATCAGGCATGTCACACTCGTGAAATCACATGATGTCGCGCGACATATCAGGACTTTTTACCCATTGCCGGCAATGGGATGGGCTCAGTTTCGCCATGATGTATCCGGCCTATGGGCCAGCAGTTTGACATGCCTGGTGTATATCTTCAATGAGTCTGTCTAGGCAATTTTATATAGTGGTTAGGGTGCTGGCCTACCAATCCTACTTTAGGCATGGCTGGCTGACGGATTCTAGCACTTAAAGTCCATGCATCTTAAATTTGTCTAAACACTATCTTAGCATAGTATGTGAATATAGCAGTTATGCCTTACAAAAGCTTATATTATGAGAGCTCAGGTATGTTTTTTCACAATAGGTCAATCAACAAATAGTTGCATTAGATATTGACTCAACAAATCATATGAAAGGAAGCAAATCTATGTGGTGAATACATATTTGAGCATTTGGCTCTGAGGCTTATGTAAAATTATGTGATTCTTACTTTGCTCAATCTTATATGCCATCTTCATTTTTTTTAAATGAAGGAGGTAAAACATTTCCTAAAAAAGAAATCTCAGCAGAAGACTACATTTACGACTGACCATATTATCAATGCTCAGGAGAAAAATAACATGGCTTTCTATCTATTGTCAGCAACAGACCACAACATTAAAGAACTGAAAAATGAAGTGGCTGTTGTGCGGAATAAATTGGAGACATTTACTGTGGAAAATAAAATCTTGAAGCGTCTTCAGTCTCAACATTTAAAAGCAATCAGTAAATATGAAAATGCAGAGATTACCCTGCCTGATCTTTTGGCCACGCGGTCTAATGAAGTGCAGACTCTGAGATCGCTTCTCAGGACATCTCAGGAAGAAGAGTGCAGGGCTTCTAAGAAGCTGAGAGAGGTTCAAGCAGAACTCTTAAAAACAAGGGACGCCTTGCAGGCGTTGCAGAAACTTTCTGAAGACAAGAAACTTGAAGACAGAGAAGACCTAAAGCTTAAATTAACATCATACACCCAAAGATTGGAAGCCAGTGATAAGAGAATCCAGGTAATGTGCAACTTACATTGCTTAGAACAATGTAGCTGGGTTCTGGGAGGGCCCTATAAAGAAATGCTTTAAGCTGACTTGCTGCAGCATGCAGTAGGGACCGTTTCCTACAGGCACCATCCTCAAGTCTCCAAGATTCCTTTGATATTGAAATTAACAGAAAACCTGCTCAAGGGGGAACATCAATTTTGCAGATACAAAATTTAGAAACAAAAACAGCTTCCTCAAAGCTCTATTTTACAAGGAAATCTATTTGTATTCAGATTCTTAAATTGTTATCCAGCAATTAGAGACATAGATGTGCTGCATTTGGTTTCCTATTTTAGTTCTTTGGGAGTTTCTTACTTCCTGGAAGTGATAATAATTTCAAACATCATTGATAGAATATATTTTCCCAAGCTTTACCAATAAAACGTAACAGTGATAGGCGGTGACCAGTCTAGGTTTAATTTCCTGACACAGACTAGCTTGTCCAGCTGTATGCTTTTTTACCAATGACTTCTTTCTTCAGCCCAGCTCTAGGAAAATAGATAGAATAGGATCTTTTCATATAATGCCAAAAGCTTGTATCAGTCCTGAAAAAAAATGAGAAGCTGCACAACTATGCAATGAGGAATGTTTTAGTCATAAATGTTCATATCAATCAATGAAATCAAAATTTCTAAATATAAAAAAGACATTATTGGAAAATAGGAATGTAGGAAAACGAGGAGAAGATTATAAATTGACTTGTGGAATTGTATATTAAAATGGATTATGTTCAGGCTAGCTAAGCTAATTACTTACCTATCTTATTTTCAGCATGTGATCAGAGATGAATGTCAAAAAAATCCACCTGAATGTTTTGAGTTCAACTTTTTTGCCCTTCCCACTTCCTTTCATTTTTGCACATTTTGCTCAGTTTTATAGAAAATTCAGATTTTGGTAAGAATGGTTCTTGCTTTAGCTAGTCAGATGAAATACTCTATTTCTGATGTCTTAGGCCTAGATAGCATATTGAAAACTATATAATGGCTAAATCTACCTTACTTAGCATCATATCAAGGCAAAAAAATGAAGCATACTGGGCCTTTATTAGAATTGAAATGAACAAATTTTCACTTTTATCTTCTCCTCCTCTTCCTTCACACTCCTTTATGTAAGCATTATGTTTATCATTTGAAAGGTACAATATAACTGATAATGTTGGTATATTAAAAAGTAATACTCTTTTTTATTGTTATGATGACTAGAATCTAATGTTCTTTTATTCTTTTTCTGAATGATACTAATCTTGATTTAGCAACAGGAGGGCATTTAAGAATTGGGGATAGCTTATTTTTTCCACCAACTGGATCTTTATCTATTTCTTTTCTCTTTAATCTGCATAACAGATTGTGAGCATCATATGACATTATTTTTGATTACAGAGATTATTTTCCATATTTTCGTTAACAAGGTGGGCCAATTCCCATTTTAAAAATTGTGAGCATTATAATCGATATTGAAGATTTTCAACTTTTTAGAAACATTTGCTAAAATTTCAGTTGCCATTTTCAGATATCTAGTTCAATATTGTATGACTGTAAATGCTCAATAATCTTATTGATGGTTTATTTTTAACATGGTTAGGATCTACAAAAGCAGCTATTGTTGAATACTATTTTCTTTAGTGATCAGTTAGCAGTTGTGAAAAAAAGACAATTGAAGCTCAATCAATCACCGCAAATTTACAAATGGAAATCAAGTTGCTGAAGCTAAAACTTAAGATATTTAAAAGTTTCAATTAAATATCTCTTACTACAGAAGGCATCCAAGGTGCTATTCACTAAATGCTCATTTGAGGTAAGCCTATTTTGTTCTGTGGAACATTCTTTCAGCCTTTTTTGTGGTATTTGTTGTTAATGCCTCAAAGGAAATCATTAGGAAGATTAAGACTAAAAAGATCATTAAGCAAATACTGTGGTTGTTAAGCAAGTCAGTGCATTCTTATGGCCATTTTTTGCCAGAAATCGGCCAAGTCATGAATATGTCATGTTTATTTATTTATTTATTGGCTTTTCATGGTTATTAAAGTCAGCAAAGCAATCTAAGTCAATATCAGCCTAAAAACCACAGCACTTTGGAAGAGTGAGCCTGAAGGAAGTCCAATGACCTTCCACAAGGTATGGAACAGCTGAACAATCCTTTTATCGTTCTTAACTTCCGATCATTTGTAAGATTTGTTTCTGCTGATAATTTCCCTCTTTTAACATGCATCTTATACTAAGATTTTTGGAAGGGGTTTTTTTGGCAGACAATTTATAACTTTGTTATAAACTTATAACTATTTATAAGTTTGGCAGACAATTTATAACTATGTTATAAACTTAACTTTGTTACTGAAAAAGGAGCTAAAGGATGCAACTTTAAAATTTCCGGGATTAGTAGGAAATCCTTGGGATAGTTAAGAAAATGTTTTACTAAGAACTTGTTAAGACATGGGACAACGTATGGATTGTGATATTTTATACTGATCCATGGTTTAATTATGGTTTGCTGAAGAAATAATGGTTAGCTCACTCAACATGCTAAGACAAGGCCAACCATAAAAAAAGTTGAAGCATTCTACAAAACAAAGCTATTTCCGATCCACTTGCATGCCCCGTATAAAAGTTCATGAAGATGTTGGCATAGCTGCCATCTTTTAAGGAGGTGGGAAGTTGGCAATTCTAACCCTATTAACTTTTTGAAAGCCCTTTTTGAAAGCCCTTAGAAGCCCTTAAGTTTTGTCAGCAAGCTTGGTGATTTTACAGAAATAGGGAACAAGAATGACTATATTCTATGTAGGATTTTAAATGAACTCTCCAAATGCTTTGATTATATTTGTAGTTTTTTAATGGCTTTGACTGAATTTAGTGTGTTGCCTAGTCACATGCATAAGACAGGCAGCTTTATAAATACGTTAAATAAATAAATACAACAATAGATTACTCTTTCTCTCTGTCTCTCCTGGCTTGCCTTAGATCCATATAAGCTTAGCCATATTGTGCTAGGATTGGTTGCTGTTTTCTTTCCTTTTTAACTTTGTGTTTCTTTAGAACAGGGCCTTGGGGGACTGTTTATGAAGGTATCCAGATTGATATCTACATACTGTTAACGTTTTGGCTGTGTCTGTGTAAATTTTAAGTGGATGAAAGAGTGCATCATAAGACAATCATTTTTGAAACTAGGCACCTGAAATTGCTTACTTACAGTGCAAAATCTGGAACGCATGACATGAAATTATCATAAGACATGTTATGACATAATGCAAATATCATAAAATATTTCCGGTGATCAATGTTTGACCATGTGGTACAGTTCAACCTGGCTATTTTCAAGGCAGATACATCTCTGAATATCTCCCTGAATTTTTAAGAACTTTTCTATTGAAGACAGTACACTTGAAGTTGTGTTATTGTTGAAGGCATTGAGGAATCTGGTAAGGTGATATCTCTGAAACAATGACTCAATGGCTCTTGGGTTCCCTAGTATTCATTAAAATGCTGACTAGGAGAAGGGAGTTCTAATTTCAAGTCCACCTTCACTCACAATACCTTAGGTAACTTTGCTCTAGTAACTATCAATTAAAGAACATGGAGTTTCTATTGTAAAGCAATATTGGAGTAAATATGGAAGTCTTGAAGAAAAAGTGAGACATAGATCTAACAAATAAATGAAATAAAGCTGAAGGAAGTAATCACTAAACCCCGCCTATTTTTTCCATAAAATTAACCAAAAGGAAAGTCTCTGAAGAAAGCCAAAAGCCAAGCTGCTAATAGAAACTGCCTGAGGCTCATTCCACATTCCAGCCAGACACTTAGTAACAAAACGCTAACTGCAGACGGCTGATGGCACTTAAAGAGATAACAAGCTTATTTAAAATGGAAGCCGCCTATTTATACACCTTCATTCATAAGCAAACAAATACTACCAGCAGAAGCCTATTCAAGACAAGACATTTCGAAATAGCTTGCAGCAAAATTTGACAGCTAACAAAAGCAGAGTCCTGGATTAGAACCAGCAACCCCTTACCCAAAATCCTACACAGGACATAGCCATCAGCCACAGTGGGAATTAGCCAACACTCCTTTAGAACACAAAGCCCATATTGCACAAATCTGAAAACTTCAAAGTCACAGAACCATATAAGAACCCTACCAGTCACCCAGTTAGCTGTTCAGCTGACCCAGAACTGAGCTGCTTAATGTTGCTTCATTTCTGCAATTGAAAAGGTCTCCTTTTGAGCAGCTGGCTTCATCTCTTCTATTTTAAACGATGGCGATGTTTCGTGTTTTTTTTTCTTTTCTTCTCTGTGTGATCTCCCAGCTGGAAAATGAGCCCTGACTTTTTCCTTGGAGACCACTTAGGGACTCCCAGCTAACCCAGCTACCGGACTAGGCCCAGAGAGCCACTACCCTGCCAGCAGCAGATCCATTTCATCTGTGGGTAAGCCCTAGGGACCCTGTTGGGTGGCACAATGTAGTAGAGGGAGTTTTAAGGGTTGTGCGCTTGACAGCTGCTCAAAAGGAGGTAAGTACCACAATTTTTTTCTAATTGACTTCTAGCAGCCCAGGAGGAGAAAGAGACTGAGCGTGTGTGTGAATATGTTTGAGAAAAATCCCTTTTCTGACACAGCTGAATTCTGCTACCTCTGTGCTTTTCCCAGTCACAAACAGAGTCACTCCTAGTCCCACCGGACCATGACCAGTGAATTCTGGAAAGCAAGGGGATTAAGCCATAGTGCAGGATCTTTTGTTAAGAAAGGGAAAAAATGTATGGGAAGTGATTGAAAGAAAAGGAAACAAGAGGTTCACTCCTGGGCAACTAGCTAAGAATCACTGAGCCCTATTCTGGAAAAGAGGTGCCCATACTCTGATAATTTTCGGTGGACAGAGTCCTCACAGACCATTTGCCTGAAAACCGTAAGGCGGCAGATCTCAGGTTGAAAGGTACCTTCACTTGACGGGGCGGTATAATACCGTGGATTGCGAGACTCAGGAGAAAGCCTTGGAGTCTTGTCACAGATGGTAGAAAAGACATGGGCGGCTCAGGATCTAGGTTCCTACCGAGGTCTCCTCTTGGGAGACTAATGGATGCCTGGGGCCAGGACAAATTGCTCATCCAGGTGGGAACGAGTAAGAAGTTTGCACACAAGCTACGTGAGAAATGGACTCTGTTCAGTGATGAAACTGGAAATCAAATCTGGCCAGAACATGGTACTTTCAATCAGGAGGTATTGAAAAAGCTAAGACCCAAATTAAAGCCATCACACATGCCATCTTGGCACTGTTGGACAGAATTGTCAGACACAGAAAGCCCTAAGAAAAGTAAAAATGAGGAACCTCAGGAAAAACAACCAGATCTAAATAAACCTCCCTTAAAGCAGAAATCAGAGGCCAAACTGATGGACCCTCTCTTGCAGAAACCTGTCCCTGAATGCAGCAAGGGACAAATTGAATATGTCCTCACCCATACCCCTTTCTCCCCTACTGACTTAGTGATGTGGAAGGACATTCCCTCTTTCCGATCTGACCCCCAGACAGTTATAAAAACCCTCAAGTCCATGATGGGGAAATATGACACAGATGCTCATATCTTCCTCATGAAGGATGAAATTATTTGAAAAATCGAAACAAATTGCAAGAAAACTAGACAGTGCAGCACCAGGGCAAGAAGCCTCTACTAGAATTGCATGGCCCTTAAAACCGTCCTGACTAGGAGTATAATACAGCCACCCATTGGGATGAGTATGGCAGGGCTAAGGAGAATCTGCTGGAGACATTGGGTGAGATAGGGCAAAAGCTACTGAACTGGCAGGAATTCCAGAGAACAGTGCAAAGAGAAGATGAGACACCAGATGCTTTCTGGGTCCGCTTCCTGGAGGTGGGGGTTGCCCTAGCTAACCTAGATGCAAATAACCCAAAAGATCAGCAGATACTGACCTCAGCATTCATTGACCAGTCAGCAAATGATATTTGAGACCACTTTTACAAGATTTTGTCAAACTGGTCCAGCTTAGAAATATCAGAATTATGAAGGATAGTCAATTTCATATTCAACCAGAGAGACAGACTATGAGAGGAAGAGAAAGAGAGGAAAGAGGCAGAGAAGGAAAGGGAAAAGGAAAGGAGGAGGAGGACAGAAAGATGAGAAGATCTAAAAATGTTTTCCACCATGCATAATGATAGGAGGCGCCCAAACCATCCTTCGCAAGAAATATAGTTTAATTGTCCCTGATGTGAGGAAATTGAGGAACAAGGAAATAGATGTTCTCACTCTTCTAGATGTGGGAGAAGGGACACTTGAGGAGAGATTGCAAGGACAACTACTTTGGACCCAGAAAGCAGTATAAAGAGCGATATAAAGCATCTCAGGGAACTAACAAAAATTATTGGCTATAAAAATCAACCTTTGATCCTTCAGGGCTCTTCTCATGGCTCCCAGACCCTCACTGGTTAAAAGCTCTCCTTCTGGGAGCCGCCACAGTGGTCCTTATAGGTGCTCTCCTCTGGTACCTATGCCAATGTCTATCTCCATGACTAGCTAGCCTGAGAGGTTGTTTCTTGTCCCAGACTCCAAAACGAAAAGACAAACAGGTATCCCTCATGATGTGCCAAATTGATAAAAAAAAAAATCAACTGTATTCCCACTAAAGATCCAAAGAGGTTGGGCAATAATATATGTGTGCATATATTATGCATAAAATAGGAGATTGAAAGAAATAATGATACCCTCCACCCCTATTTTTTCTATAAAATTAAAAACAATAATACAGCGGCATAGAACACAATCTAGCTGTAAAAAACAGTATGGATTTTCAGAAGCAATTGAAAATTTACATCAGGGATATCCTTCAATAGGTCCCTTAGTCCACCCAAAGATACCATGTAGTAGATAAGACCAAGGAACTGACAGCAGGGTGAAATAACCCACTTTATAGGAGATTCTGTCATCAGTTAGGAGCCCTCATTTGCCAAATTTCTCAAGGAAAGGCAAAAAGACAACTGTTAAACTCCCAGTGAAGAAAACACTCCCAACATACCACCGGAATAGAAAAGGCTTGGTCCAAACAGCATCTTAAATACCAAATGATGGCTTGCATTGTGTAATTCCAGTCAAGCTCATAGAACTAGTCAATATTAGGAACTTCCGGTTTGACGTCGCTGTGTGACAGGTTCTGGCTTCCATGTTCGATTTTGCCCTGTTGGAGACCCTAAAAAAGGTAGAAAATCACCCTGGAGAGGCGACAAAGAAGGAGGGGATCCTTGTTGATCACAGAGGGATGGCGGCCCTTCCGTTTGATCCGAGGAAGCTCTCCAAACTGGTGGGGGAAAGACTGACTACATTTGTGTAGCCAATCAGACGCTGCTGACAACCGAAGGAAATAAGCACTACCATGCAACTTTTGAGCGTGGATGAAATTGGGTGAGACTCTATCCTCTCTTTATAATTTTAAGACTTTTTCCTGGAAAAAAACACCCAAAGCAAAGAATCCTCCCTGATGAGAGAGGGAAAGGGAATTTATGCCTTTTTTTTCCCTCAGGAAAAAAAAAGCAGCAAACTAACTACTTGGGGGAAAACAGAAAATTATAAGATTTGCTTTTTAAATGTTTAATTGTAAAATTAGAAAAACTAATAAAATATTATGAAAAAAAACAATGGAAGGATATGCTTACCCAAATTTAATTAATTATTAAACAGATATTTGAATATGGGTAAGAAAATATATAACTGTTAGAAATAAAAATATTATTATAACTAGAAGGATAGGTTTTCTAACTAGAATATTATATTTTGTTATGAGATGGGAAATAGGAAAATTCTAAAACAGTTTGAATAAGTGAAGCTTCTGGTTACCCAAATATAATATATTATGAGAAAATTATAAGCAAGAGATATTTTGAACATTGTTGGGAAATTAATTTTTTATTAAAAAGCGGGGAAAACAGGATAATGATGGAACAAATGGATTTTAAATGCAAATTCAAATGACATATGTTTTGGCTAGAAAAGATACTATAAACTGACATTATTGATATTATGTATAATACCAGAAAAATGTGATGAAGATGTTTATATTTAATTGTATATGTATTAACAGCAACAAGAATTGTATTTGCCCAGTGTGGAAAAATGCATACTACCAGAAGGGAGAAAGAAGCACTGGATTGTTGTAGTATTGGAACTAGACTGAGAAAGTTAATATGCACCATTGAATTACCAATGGACCCAGACAACACATTTATGATTGTAAAATTAGAAAATTAATAAAATGTTTACAAAAAAAGAACTAGTAAATATTAGATACTAGATATCAGATACTATAAGAACTAGGACATATTAGATAGTAGATAGTGGATACTAATAGAACTAGGAGATATTAGATATGAAGCAGCTATTGATTACTTCCTGCTGAGGCATAACCATGGCTGCAAAGAGTTCTGTGGCATGTTTTGCTTTAATTTAAGTGAAAATTAAGAGCTTATAGAGAGCGATATAAAGCACTTCAGGGAACTGATCAAAAGTATTGGCTATAAAAATCGCCCTTTGATTCCTCAGGGTTCTTCTCATGGCTCCCAGACCTTCACTGGTTAAAAGCTCTCCTTTGGGGAGCCGTCGCAGTGGTCCCTATAGGTGCTCTCCTCTGATACCTCTGCCAATGTATTCCCACTACAGGTCCAAAGAGGTTGGGCAATAATATATGTGTGCGTACATTAAGCCCAAAATAGGGGATTGAAGGAAGTAATCACACCCTCCACCCCTATTCTTTCTATAAAATTAATAACAATAATACAGAGGCACAGAACACAATCTAGCTGTAAAAAACAGTATGGATTTACAGAAGCAATTTAAAATTTACATCGGGGATATCCTTCAACAGATCCCTTAGTCCACCCAAAGATACCATGTAGTAGATAAGACGAAGGAACTGGCAACAGGGTGAAATAACCCACTTTACAGGAGATTCTGTCATCAGTTATGAGCCTTCATTTGCCAAATTTCCCAAGGAAAGACAAAAAGACAACCGTTAAACTCCCAGTGAAAAAAACACTCCCAACATACCACCGGAATAGAAAAGGCTTCTTTTGGAAAAACTGTTTGGTCCAAACAGCATCTTAAATACCAAATGATGCCTTGTATTGTGTGATTCCAGTCAAGCTCATCGAACCAGTAAATATTAGATTCTAGATATCAGATACTATTAGAACTACCGTAGGTGATATTGGATAGTAGATATTAGATAGTATTAGAACTAAGCAAGATTATATAGTACATATTAGTATTAGAACTAGGTTATATTAGATAGTAAATATTAGGTAGCATAAGAACTAGGAGATATTAGTAGTTTCTGTAGTTACTATTGTAATGAGCGTCACAAAAACCCTCTATTTTGTGAACTTTTTGCACATTTTTATAAAACATAAATATTAAAGGAATTTTTGAAAAATATGTTTTATTATTGATACTTAACAATTTCTACCTCTAAATAAGATTCCCAGAAACCCCTGCACCCAGATTTGCAGGACCTACTTCCTTCATTGTGGGGCTGGAACTCAACAGAAGTAGGATTTCTTAAAGGGGCCACACCAGTAAAAATACAGGTTAAGCAAGGACCCCCACCATGCATTCACCAGTATAGAATTGCAGCTGAGGCAATTGAACCCATTAGGACATTCATTAAGGCATATCTGGAGCAGGGAATCCTGCGGAAATGCACCTCCCCTTGAAACACCACAATTTTCCCGGTTCAAAAACCAAAAGCTGATTCTGAGGGCAAACCTATCTTCCACTTCGTCCATGACCTTAGGCTCATGAACTCATATGTAATACCCAGGACCCCAGTGATGCCAAACCCTGCTACCATAATTACAGGAATTACCAGCTACAGCAAACTATTTATAGTGATTGACCTCTGTGCAGTCTTCTTCAGCATCCCAGTGGATCCAGCTTCTCAGTATCTGTTTGCCTTCATGTGGGAAGACCAACAATATACGTGGACTCATCCCCCAAAGGGGTATACCAAATCACCCTCTCCTTTCACAAATTTTAAAGGCAGACCTGTCATCAATCAGCTTGCCATGAAATTTCACTTTAGTTCAATATGCTGATGATTTGTTAGTGTCAGGAACTGAAAGAGACTGTAAAGCTGACACATTCCACTTGTATCGCTGCCTAGCAGAGAGGAGCATAAGGCTTCACCTACAAAGCTCCAATACCTGCAAAAGGAAATGAACTACCTGGGCTATGTCATCTCTCTCTGGGAGCTCGTAAGCTAGCCCCAGAACAGGTCAAGACCATATTAAGCATGAAATCCCCCCCCAGTACTAAGCAACAAATCAGGGTTCTTTTAGGGGTTCTAGGGTTCTGCTGGCCCTGGGTGTTAGCTCAAGAACTTGGCCTCACACTCCAGCCAGTAGCCTACTACTCCATCCAACTGGACCCAGTAGCCAGAGGAACATTCCTGGCATTGTGAGCTGTGGCTGCAACCATAGAGATTGTGAAGCGGTCAAAGGATGTAGTCCTCGGCCACCCTCTTACGCTAAGGGTGCCACATGACATATTTGCAATACTTTTAAAATCCTAAAGCCTTTACCCAGCAGCGGCTAGCACAGTATGAGGCTGAACTTTTCACCACTGATCACATCACCTTTGAAGGATGCTCCACTCTGAAACCAGCCACCCTGCTGCCTACGGAATATTTGGACCCTATCCTGCATAACTGCCTGCACCTAGTCCAGGATGCTGAGCTGCCACGACCTGATCTGACAGACATTCCTCTGCAAAATCTGGAGCTAGAACTCTTTACCAACAGGTCATCCTACTTGCATGACAGAACCCGAGTCACCGGCACAGCAGTCGTCTCCCTCCATGAGATCTTTTGGGTTTCTCCATTATCACCGTCATACAGCGCTCAAGCTGCTGAACTAATAGCGCTGACTCAAGCAGGAAGGATTCTGGAAAGTCCCTCATGGGAGACTCATTGCTCCCCATTGTCTCTTAAGACTCATTTGCCAACAGTTATACTCCAAGGGTCACTTTGGGGTCCAGGCCTTTGTAGATGCAACTAGACATGCCTGATATGCACCTGGAGTCTATAGTGAGGCTGCATGCATAGCCAAGTGCTGTCAAACCTGTCAGGCAGACAATGCCTCATTCAGGAAAACCATCCACAAGAGAGGGAGGCCATGGGCACAACACCCGTTTGACTGCATCCAATTACCTAGGACAAATGGTTTTCAATACATGTTGGTTTGTAGAGATCAACTTACTCACTGGCTCCAAAGAGATTGGGCAATAACACACACACACACACACACACACACACACACACACACACACACAGAAAGTTTTTCAGACAGACGGTCTGATTGCATTTGGCATTTTGTCTGCTACACTGCAGTTCTACTAAAGGGGTGTGGCTAGCTGATGAGGACAAATGAGTCTGAAATAGTTATACTAGTCTCCCACTTAAAATCTTTAACTCTTGTCAGCAAAAAGAAATCTAAATATATACAATTGAATGTTCGTTCTTTTTAGCCCTAGATAGAAGATAACAGTGTTGCTTTCTCAGTAGTAATCTTCACAATCTATAGCAAAAAAAAAAAAAAAAAAAACTGGTTGGGGATTTGAAGACTTCCAGGAGCTGAAATCCCATCACATTTGAAGGGTGCAAGTTCAAGAAGGCTGCTATAGATATTGTAATGCAACTGGAGAAGAAACTATTGTGATCACATGCCATTTGTGCATTATTATTCCACATCCTGTTTATTTTTCTGTATGGCCAATTCGCTAATGAATGTTATAAAACTTTGGGTTCATAAATCAAAATTAATATTCCTGTTTATATTATTAACATGTTTGGGTCTGCTATTACAGTTAGTATCAGTGAAGTGTTGGTGAACATATTTAGAGTATTCTAATTCTATTTTTAGTTAGAATTTTACAACTTGTTATAAACTTTAGTATTACAAAATGTTTTGGAAAAAAAAGGTGCTTCAATTTGCTTCTATAATATATCAATTATTTCAGAAAGACAATAGCCGGACCAGTGACTATTATAACTATTCTATTTGTGCTGGGTTAGGATTGTTATATTTAGGGTTGCAAAAGTCCAGGTGACCACTAAAAGGAAGAAAAGAAGTACAGAAAATTAACTTTCTTTCTTTACACTTGTAAGTATTCTGATTCATCTGAATTTCGACCATTCCTAGCTACTTATTTATACTATTTACAATTCATATAATATTTGTAGGCTATCATCTGGCTGTCGTGAGTGGGAACTATATACCTTTGTAAAGTTTTGCTGCAATATATGATGCAATCTACTGTAGATTAGAATGCTACAAGCAGGTAGCATAGGATTTCCATTTATCTGCTGCAAAGATGGGAAGAAGCTATCTATATGGACTGCAAGTGCTTGCACATCTACAAATGAAATATGAGATTGTATTTGCTGAAGGGGTGGGAGGGGCCTGGCCTAATAGCTGGGCTAACTTTGATTACCTTATGGCCAAAAGCATATGAGTAGGACTTCCCATTATGCTAAACTCTTACAATGGATAACAAATATATGTATAATCTCAATTTCATAGGCCATTCTGGCCAAGGCTGCTAGGAGATGTTCAGTAGTGAAAGGCCATAGGTTTTCCATCCTTGCTCTAATATAGAGATCATAGTACTCTACTTCTAAGAGCAGCAAGGCAGAATCTGTTCAATTCTTCTATGGCTAGCTTAGCTGCAAGTAACTAGTTTATTGAATGCTATCAAATTGAACTTGACTTCATCACCAAATGATTGGCATCTTGACTTTTCTTTAATAGTAACTAGTCAACATCTTCATCAATAATTTAGATGAGGGGATAGATGGGGAAATCATCAAATTTGCAGATGACACCAAGCTGGCAGGAATAGCCAACACTCCAGAAAACAGGCTTAATATACAGGAGGATCTGCATAGACTTGAACATTGGGCGGTATCTAACAAAATGAAATTCAATGGTGAAAAAAGTAAGGTTCTACATTTAGGCAAGAAAAACCAAATTTACAGGTATAGTATAGGGGGTACCTTGCTCAATAGTAGTAACTGTGAGAGGGATCTTGGAGTCCTAGTGGATAATCACTTAAATATGAGCCAGCAATGTGCTGCAGCTGGCGTAGTTTTGACTGGCTTTTGTTAGGGTTTTTATGGGGTGTTTTAGAGCAGGCTTTTTATTAATATTTATTGTGATTTTATTTTTGCCTGTTCACCGCCCTTAGTCCCATAAGGGAGATAGATAGTCCCATAAGGGAGATTTTCCATTCACTACACAATGCTATGGCTCTTCAACATCTTATTGCTCGTCAAAATACGACCATATAAATCTTTCTGACATTTTTTTAAATAAAAAATAAGGAATCAAATTGTGAGAAGATTGCTGTAGACAGGGATATCACTTGATCCTACTGGTTTGATCCTTCATTAAAGTAATCTATCTTCCTCTTTCCTTACCAGATGGGGATTCATAAGTCACTCTCACTCAAGTCTGGTCCAGAACAAAAAAGAGAAGGAGAATCCACAAGACTCACCTGCTCTGTAAAAGGATGTGACATAAATAACTATGGAATGCTTTGGATCAGACAGTTTGCAGGGAATGGTCTGGAACGATTGGCTCACTATTCAACAGAAACAATCAACCACTATTCTCCAGCCATATGAGGGAACTTCTCTGCCTCCAAAAGCAACTTTAAGTTCTATCTGCAAATGAACGATCTAAGGATAGAAGACACCGGATGTCTATTATTGCCCTGGAGATACACAACGCTGAAAATCTTACCTTAACCCATGCAAAAACTCTTTCCTCCACTAAATCTTAGAAGGATGTTCCTGGAGGTGGAGCTGTTGTTCCATCATGCTTATATTCAGGAAAAAATAAATGTTCAAAATCCAAAAATAGAAGAAACCACAAAGGAAGAACAAAAATAGAGAAGGAAACATTCACTTACCATCTGGAGCAGCTGTCTAGCAGGAGTGTCCACAGAGCTGAAAGACATTGATTGGTTGTTTATTCATTCCACATATTTTAAACTTAAGATGTCTTGACTTCAATTCCCCAAATTCTCCAGCCAGCATGAATTCTCCTGAGAATCCTCTTAGTCACGGGGATTGGGAAGTGGTTAAACCTATGAGTTCTATGTATGTGTTATTGATGAATTAACTCCTGGTTGCCATTCTTTGCTGTTTGTTTTGTATATTTTATGGGTTTATTACTATTATTATTATTTTAACAAAAAATGTATTGTACTGATATATTTCATAAAGTCATTTCTTGAGACAGCTACTCTTGTAAGAGGTCTTTCCCTTTATTTTTTTGTACTTTGTATTTTCATAAACTAATAAAAAATTAAAAGTAGAAGATGTTCTTTAGACCTCTCTATTCTATTTTAAAGAGGTCCAAAGGACATCCTCTACTTTTAATTTTTTATTAGCTTATCAAAATATAAAGTACAAAAAAATAAATAAAGGGAAAGTAAGGATAAAAAAGAGAAATATGAAAAAAGTGTACAGGAAAGGGGGGGAAAAGAAAAAAAAACATTCCCTTCCAACTCTTTTTTTAGTGCAGTAGAATCAGGTAATAACATATAGCCCCAATTCCTCCATCTAGCCCACTAGGATAGGAAGTCAGGCTATGTTATGGGTCCCATCTAGGCTGATCTGTTCTTCCCTTCCCTTCCCTTCCCTCCCCTCCTCTTCTTTTCTCTTCTCTTCTCTTCTCTTCTCTTCTCTTCTCTTCTCTTCTCTCACCTCACCTCATCTCACCTACCTTCCATTTTGACTTCTCTTCTCCCCACTTCATGCTTGAGGCTGCTGTTTGACTGGCAGCTACTGTTGATGATGTGGGATATAAAGGCAAGCAGGATTAAGTGATATCCTTCTCAATTACAAGTCATAAAATTAATCTTCCCCCAATTAACCTTTTTGTTAAATGAGCATCATTTAAAAAACAGGAGACAGATGGATTTATAAGGCAATATTGTAATGGGAAGGAAAGGGAAGAGTTTATAGTGACAGCATCAGTAGCCATTCCCAGTGTCTCCATTCATGGTCTTCAAGTCTTCCCACACCTGAACTTTCAGTCACTTCCATTTTTTGGTCCTGAAGAAAGGCAATGTTGTCTATACCTCAATGGATCTGTGTTATTTCATAAAATGGTTTGTACCCATTGGGGTTCAGTTTATAAGGCAAGAACACCTTCATATAATTGAAGTTTCTAAGACCAGTTTTCTAAATAGATATATTTATACTGACCATTATGGGAAAAATAAATTTATTAATCTATCAATATTACTCAAGCCAAGAAGAAAAGGCTTTTCCAAATCTTGGATGGAAGAATATAGAATTCTCAGGACTCTAATCTAGATTGGAAAACAAAAGCAATTCAGGAAGACCATCTCATCAAACACCTTCTGTATCAATTCAAAGAAAATAACTTGGTCTTGTCTATGAATTCA
>JANHFS010048756.1:0-19069 GCA_032467975.1 Trimeresurus albolabris
TCCACTGGTTAATTGTTCTAACTGTCAGGAAGTTTCTCCTTAGTTCTAGGTTGCTTCTCTCTTTGGTTAGTTTCCTTTTTAAACATTTAGATTTTTAAAACATAGATTTGGGTTTTTTTTAAAAAAAGATCTTTATATGTGCAGCAACCCTGATATCTAGTGTGCAGGAGTCTCAAGTGCACCCTGAAACACATTCTAGTTATTTGTTTTCTGTCTGCATATAGTCATGCTGGCCACCTGACCCCAGAAGCTCTTCAGTTGTGAATCAGAGATGAACAGCGCCCCCTAGAGTCAGACACAACTGGCAGGGGAAACATTTACACTTTTTTAACTCCTCTAGTCTCTGAAAGGAGAGATCTCCCACTGTTTCCTTTACAGAAACTTGGGAGGATCCCTGATAAGTCTCTTGCTCCACCTACTATGCAGCTGTGGGGCCATCTTGTCTCTTGTGTGACTGCTCCCTCTCTTTACCCAGTCTCCCAAGGTCTTTCCCACAAATAAATTACTGTTTCTGATTCAAAGGATACTGGATACTGGAAATGCCACTCCTTCCTATTTTCTTGGATCTTATCCTGCCTGTCATCAGAACAATGTGTGCAAAAGACACATTGAAGAACGTCTGACAACAGAAACGCAAAGTTTACTCTCTTTCCATTGGCAAAATCCACATAACTGGTGAGCTTCATTTAGTTATATTGTTCCCAAAATCGTCTGGCCAAATGTGAGATGAAGAACTATCAAACAATGTTACCGTATCATCATAGCATCCTGACCCTCCTTCGGAAGTAACACTATATTAGCTTCTGTCCAAGTTGGGGGTATCTTTCCCCCTAGTAATATAACATTCATTACATTTTTGAATGGCTGCAGAAGTTCATCTTCAAAACATTTATAATATTTACTTGTAAGTCCATCTGGGCCAGGGGCTTTCCCTAATTTTATTTATCTTATAGCCTCTAATATTTCAAAGGCAGTTATTGGCACATAAAGACCAATCCCTATTGATTTTGTTCCATTAAATTCAATTTCCACTGTTACAAATCTACCATATTCATCTGATAAAAGTAGCCTAGGTTTAAATTGCAGCTTTATATAAAAAACACTCCATTAATCTTTTATAGCCCAACAGATATAAACTCCTCCCCATGTCTTTTATTTGCTAAATATTTCTGGTCTTGTTTTTAATATGTGTTTCTTGAAGACAAATTATATCATCATTAGGTTTTCTCAAATAATGAAATACTTTTTTACGCTTAGATGGGGTTTTTGAGAAGAGATTGGACAGCCATTTGTCTCTAACAGTAGAGGGTCTCCTGCCCTGGGCAGAGCTTGGAAGAGAAGAAATCCAAGGTCTCTTCCAACCCCATTGTTCTATGTTCTATGATTGCTCTCGGTTATCTGCAACTGACAATAGGTCTGTAATTATACAATGGGAACTGCACAATGTGGATAGTGCTGATATTCAGAGGTCTCCAGGGACAGGTCCTGGTTCCAAAGACTTAAATCTGGCCCTTCTTTCTTTGTTGCCTACTTTCCCTCCCAAAATAAGACTTTAATCCCAGTGCAACAATGGTATAAGTGTATTGGAAATGGCTGCTGCCAGTTATGGAATATTGTGTCTTGGCAAGGAGACACTTCTTCTCAAATACAGTAAACTTCATCCTCTTTGGAAACATCTTACTGACAGCTCATGAATGACAAATGAGACCTTGTTCTCCTGCCTTTTCTATTGATTCAGGAGTCTGTGCCCATACAAATATTTCCAGTTTTTCTTGCCTTGCAGAGAAGTTTCTATCAACTGATGAGTGGGGTGAAACGGATATTAACTTCCTGGAGAAAATACTTCTCTGAGGTTCTCTCACTAACTTTTTTTTAAAGGTTAACTTACAAAAAGGAAGAATGATCCCAGCATGCTTTGAATCATCTGCAAATCTACCAAGGTCTATTCTAGACTTTCCAATGAATTTTAACATTTATTTTACCTTGGAATCTTTTTCAAGGGCCAGTGTGATATAAATTAAGATGTTGGATTGGACTCAGGATAGTCATGTTTAGGTCGCCACTGAATGACTTTGCATCTCACTGAATGACTTTGGACAATTATTTTTCTTAGCCCAGACTAACTCCCAAGATTGATGCTGTGAGGATAAAATGAGAAGTGATGTCACTTGAGCTCCATGGAGGAAACGAGGGAGATGATTGTCAGAGAATAAAATAGATTCTTGAATATAGCTCTTATGCAGCAATTTTCTTAGATTACATTGATGAGTTTTCTCTTTATATTTCTTCTCTTTGACCAAGATAATATTATTTGATTTAGTTCCTAATAACTCCTAGATTATGACAATAGATAATAGACACCAGCAAATACAACACAAAATCCACAGGTAAATAGAATAAAAAAGGAAAATATAATTGTTCTAAAATATCTAAAAAAGATTAGAGTAAATATGGCATTCTGTACAAATTATAGGACAGTACTTGGCTATGGTCATGGAAATGCAATCAGATTGATCCAATAATAATAATAACATCTTGAAATAAAGCACATCAAAATGATCAGATTATTTATTAAAAATAGAAATAATAATTCTTGGCAAGCACCTGAATAGAGAGGACAATTCAGAATAATGTTGTTGTTGTTAATTGCGAAGTTGTGTCCGACCCATCACGACCCCAGGGACAACGTTCCTCCAGGTCTTCCTGTCCTGTACCATCTTCTGGAGTCCATTTAAGTTCACACCTACTGTTTTAGTGACTCCATCCAGCCACCTCATTCTCTGTCATCCCGTTCTTTTATTGCCCTCAGTCTTTCCCAGCATCAGAATAATATGTTCCATCAATTTAATAATTCCTCTACAACATGGACAGAAGGGGATTTTTTTGCTAGTCTTCAGTAATTGCTGTTGGGAGGGCATTGAATGAGTAGGACTGGAGACTCTGTTTACATCTCTAAATCAATGGCCCACTGTTTGAGATCAGCTGCCAGTGCCTGTTCATGGCCCATCATGGTGATGGATGGCCAGGAAACCCATAAAGTTGCAATTTGGGATGTATTGCATGGCTCCAGGAGCACTAAAAGCTGTCAGTCACAATTAAAGAGGCCTGTCAAGCACACATAACCAAGAGCATTTGTTGCACTCAAAGCAGAGAAGAATCTATGACTGCTACCTCTAATGCAAAAACCTCAAGAGGTTCACCTCCTAATATAATTGAAAAGAACAAACAGATCATAGAGATGTACCGAAGCTTCTTCTTCTAAAGAACGACATGCATGATAGAGTATGGGAATCCAAGAGGCAACTTCGACCTAGACAAGAACTGCTACATCAGCAAAGAGGGCTGAAGGATTTGGCAATAAGTCTTAATGAATTTTGTAGAAGGGATGGAAACCCTAAGACCTCCAGATGCTATTTAATTAAAATCTAGATACATTGACCACACTGCTTAGGTCTTTTGAGAGATGCCCAGTTGATTAGCAATATCTAGAAGCCTAAGGGATTGTTAGTAAAGATAAGGCAAAAGATTCTGAAAGAATAATCCTTATGCATAGAGTACATATACCTGTACATACATTCACCCAGTTGAATAAAATGCAAATAGAAAAAAAAATAACTGGACTAAGCTAGTGAATTCCTGAGCAAATGTTGCTGCATAGGATTTGTTTTCATACTGGAGGTAGAAGAAAAAATAAATAATGGTGATTTTACCGAACGAGGGAGCATGTGGAGGAAGAGAACAGATGGGGAATCTTAACAAGTTGCACAGCCCAGAATGTGGAAGAAGACATGGAGAAAAAAACCCCAAAAAACTTGGACTTAGCTAAAGAAAAAAACTGAAAGCAAATTTCGATAAGGGAGTGTATTAGATATACTATAATTATCAGAAACCTATTTTTCAAGCTGTGGTGGTGAACAACTAAAATAATTTACACAGAAAATTGGCTTATGAAGTAGCCAGTTATCGATCAGTCCGGAAACTTTTTTATAATCATTGACTAATTCATACAAAGAAAAAGACAAATTCAAGTTGTAGCAAATACATCTTTCATAAAACTAAATAAATGCTGCAGTTAAAATACATCATATTTTATATACCATGTTTTATAAATAATACAGCAAACGTAGCCAAGGAAAACTGAAATCAGACAATAATTACTTAGAGAGTATTAATCTGAATCACCGGGAAATGAAGAACAATTGTCATAGGGGAGAAATATGTGGTGATCTCGAAGTTTCCTTGTCTACCAACATATGTGTGATGATCTCTCCTTCAGAAGTACAATATAGGGCTACAGAGAGACAAATTAATGGAGGAGAGTGAGGTTGTTCAGTTGAGTAGCAGCTAAGAGGAAGGTTCATATATCTCCTTGTTTCTAAATGAAGAGATGGTTCTTTTGCCTTTGTCCTCTTGGAATGAAGCTGCTGTTTCTACTGTGGGCTTTCTTTCCCCCAAAATTGCCTAACAGATTAATCAAAAGTAGATTTTCCTCATTTCCTTTTCATTCACCAAAGATTTCTGCTTTGCCTTTAACAGGAGGGTGGGTAGTGCCCCTTTTTCCACACTCATCTTTATTGTGCCTTTCTAGATTTCTATCCCAGGTGGAGACAATGGAAAAGTGGATCCTCTTAAGGCAATTGAAATGATTCACTCTGCTCTGTGATTCATCTCAGAGTTCCCCTTCAAATGGCCTTTATAGGATAACAGGGATCATGGAGATCTTCTAGTCCAGCCCCCTGATCAAACAGGAGATCCTATACCATTCTAGGCAAAGGGTTGTCCACTTTCTTCTGAAAAACTTCCCATGTTGGAGCACCCACAACTTCTGAAAGCAAGCCATCCCACTGATTAATTGTCCTCACTTTGGATGCATATTACCTCAGCTGAGATTTCCATCAACATGTAAATCCCCTGTTTCAGAAACTGGAGGTGCTGTTGAAGGAACTATATGAAGAGATAACAAAAGTTCTTGAGTTCTCTACAAAGTGAGAAATCTATTATGGCACAGAGGGGTTTTTTTTTCCCTGTAGTAAAATCAGGGCTCCCTTAGGCAAATGCATTGAATGGATCCAGTTAATGCTCGCAATATTGAAAGGATGCTAGATTGCTCCAAAAATGCCTCTTACTCATAAAATACTGTAAAAACCAACTCTTGGAATTTAAGACCCCATGCATGAGAGACCCCAAATTTAGTTCTATTAACAGGTGAGCCAGGGAAAGGTCTGTTGTGACCAATTAATCGCCTCCTTTGGGCCTTTACTTTGGAGATGCCTTGAATGAACCCTCCCAGCTGTCATTTTTGGAGTGACATGCGCTAAGCCAGCTGGAAAACTGCCCTCGAGTAGTATTGTTACAACTCAGAATTTGTGCAAATCCTTTAGCAAACATCTTCTCATATGAGGGCATGAAGGAAACTGAAGGACCCATTCCTTGCTTCTCATAGTCAACTGAACTGAGGTTGGCTTGAAAGCAGGAAGAGATTGCCTGTCTTCCAGCCAAATCCAGCCTCCAAAATGATCCAAGTTCTCTTGGTAACTATATGCTTAGCAGTCTTTCCTTATCAAGGTAAGATGTTCTCTTTGGTTCCCTTGTTCAGATTCTTACTGCTAAAAGACTTTTGCACCCAACAGATTTCTATGTTGATGGGTTTTGTTTGGGGTTTTATTTTTGACAATTAACCAAAATTTGCTCCACTTCAGTTTCTACAGATTTAGCAAACGAATGCTGTTAAGGATCGCATTTGTTCTAAAGTTACATAAATGGTTTCTTGGTATTTGCTTAAATTTTGTCAAGCCAAGCAGATCCTAAGAAAGAAAAGTCCTAAGATCTTCTGAAGAAAAGCATGTTCAAGTTGGAGAGAACGTTTTTCAGTGATGTGAGTTTTTTAAAAAAAGGATTAGAAGACTGAAGAGGACAGAGAGAGACAGAGTTTGTGGCAAGAAAATTTCAGAAAGCGAAATGTTAAAGAAAAATAAAGTGTTTTTGGTTTTAATTTTCTTTCAATCAGTCAGTTAGACATCCTGTAATTAAACATGCAAAATATTCAGCCAAATAAAAGCTAGTGCTATTGTTGTTACTGAGAATCTACAAACTGTACTCAAGATAATATGACACTAACTTTTCTCAATGCAAGATTTATAATTATCTTAAATTATTTCTTCCCTCCTTTCCTTTTACTCTGCAGAAAACCAGGGAGGTTCCCTTCTGAAATTCTTCCCAAGTTCTCCTTCCTTCTGTGGCCTGAGATACTTTTTCCATGCCAGTTGACTAGTCTATGGCTCTTCTTCCTGTCTCCCAAGTCATTCCCACATATCATTACAAACAATGATACACAATTGATTCAGAAGTTGCTAAACACAATTAAGGGTTAGAGACTCACTGTGGCAGCCCTGGTTTTTGTTTGTTTGTTTTTAAAATAAATAGCAAGGAAACATGAGGATGCCCTTACTAGCAGTAATTTATGGAGAACAATATAGGAAAGAAGAAAGGGAGATGGAAGGGAAATTGCTGCTTATTCTGTGCTCTTATCAAGAGAGGAATAGTAAACTTGCTTGCTAGTAGGTGGAGTTGAACCCCTCTCATGTTTCTGGGAGCATCAGGTACAAATGGGTAGGTACATAAATAGGTATGAATAAGATGTATTCTTCTGTCTGGGGCTGCCCATCAGTCTGTGAAGACACATTTCCAGGTCCAAATGCTGGTCTCTCTCTCTCTGTCTCTCTCTCTGTCTCTCTCTCTCTTCTTTAAGTGTGTGCTAGCAATTTCTTTCCCATACCTGTGCTTATTGATATTTGAGTTTATTGTTTTGATTCCACTTGCAAGTCTAAGCAAAACTTTACCTGCTCCCTTTCACTAATCTGCTAACAAATCTTGGTCTCAGTTGTGATTAAAAGAATCTATGTATAACCCACAGTATCATAATTATCACTGGAGCTTCTAACAACATGTAAATAAGTAGTGATTAAGTAGAGGACCTGCAGGTGCCAGACTGCCATGTTTACAAAATAAGTTAAGGAACAAATATCAGATGACCATGCAATGTCCATATGGGAACCAACTCTAAATTTTTCAGCTATTGATCTAATTTTGAAATCACTACTTATTTACATGTTGTTAGAAGCTCCAGTGATAATTATGATACTGTGGGTTATACATAGATTTTTTTAAAAATGAAAGAAAGGAAAGTCAGAAAAACTATTAGGATGGCAGTGAAATAGCAGTTCAACTTAAAGGAATTCCTAATAAGCTGCATTTGGATATGCTAAACCACAATGCAGTATGGTTTATTGAATTGTGTGAATCAGATTATTGTGATTTACAGTTTCTCATGTTATCCTTATCACTCAGTGCACAAACTTCCAGATTGGTTAAGATTTATTTATTTACTTCTGATTATTCAAGCTCCAAAATGTTTCTTTTGCACCTGCCCAAAGCAATGTCTCCAGTTAGACTTCCAGCTCCCAAACATCATTCAGCAAATTGCATTCCCAGAGAAAATCTGGATTTCTGTGCTTTGTCCCACTAGAAAAAGATTCCATAATTCACTTATAACTGAATAACAAATTGTGTTGTGGATGTGAGAATGGTAGAATAACATCCCAAAGTAAACCAATCCTTCTTTTCTTTTTCCTTACAAAGGGAGCTCTATAATCCTGGAATCCGGGAACGTTAATGATTATGAAGTAGTGTATCCACGAAAAGTCACTGCATTGCCCAAAAGAGCAGTTCAGCCAAAGGTAAGAAAAAGATTTTTGTTTCATCAACAAATTATTTCTTGCCAGCCCACAGAAATTTTGATATTCCTTTGCTGCCATCTAACATTTATCTGGATTCCGCATTGCAATCTACGTTCCTGCTTGAATTATTAATTTATTTATTAAACAAATTTATATGGCTGCCCAATTCATACCAAATTGAGGAGACTCGTGGCAACTTACAAACAGAATTTCCTAATATTTATAGGTTAGTATAACTAAGGAAGTGTTGGAAAACACCCAGCTGAAGAGTGAGGAGGGATCGAGTGGGGAATTAGCCTTGAGTCATTTCATAGCTGCAACAGATCCAGCACTGATATCCTCCCCCCGCCGCCAGGAAATTTCATTAAAGTTTATCTATCTGTTCTGAAGAGAAGGGAAGCAGTTTAGGGAGAGTCCTGTATTATAGGCAGAATACAGTAAAGTATTTAATGTAAACTCTGCATGTCTATATGCATCACTTAGAAATGTGAAAGATGTGTTTCTAGGGGAAGATGGTTTGGTGATTACAACTTAAGATTGTTCTAAGAACCAGATTCATGTCTATCACTGGATGACTTTTGAGTCAGTCTCTCTGTCCCAGCTCAACCTCATTCACCAAGATGTTCATTTAGAGAATGAGATCTTGAACTTATGCAGGAAAGTTCATTTAAGATCTTACAGTTCAAAGCACCAGATGAAATACTCTAAATCTAATAAATAATTTGGCTATGGCAAATTATTCATTAGATTTAAATTGATACAGGTGTAGAGTTGTTAAGAGGGTACACATTTTATTGGCCTTTTTTAAAAGAAGTAACCCCTGAATTCTTTTTATTTCAGTATGAAGACGCCATGCAATATGAATTTAAGGTGAACGGAGAGCCAGTGGTCCTTCACCTGGAAAAAAATAAGTATGTTAACTTAGTTTTTTTTCTGAACTTCACTTGGTCAATGTGGAAAATGTATATTCCTGGAGACAATCTAAGAGAAATAATAATTACATTCCTTTGTTTGGAAATTAAAACTAAATTAAATGTGTAGGAAAAGTCGATATACATATTGAGTATGCTAATTTCTAATGTGTGCTTTAGGAGTTCTAGTGTCCCCTTTTGCTTTGTTTAAATATGAAAGCTATACAGAAAGGGCAGCATCTGAATGATCTTGTTTTGGCATGGAAGCAAAGCCGGGCTATGGGGGGAAGACCTGTAAGGATTTATAGATTGGAAAAATGGAAGGCAATGACAAGTGTATAGATGAGACACCAGGAATGGAAAGTAACTCCATATACTGGTTTAAAGCTTCAAGAGAGATGCTTCTGTATGAATGTTCAAGGCATCCATTTCCTTGAGGTTGCTTCATTTTACTTTTTAGTAAATAGAGCTATACTGCTCTCCTTTATAGACCAAGCAGTTTTGTCAGATTGTTGCATAGACCAGAAGAATAAAAGGAAGATGCAACACAAAATGTCTTCTCCTGGTCAATCATTCTCCTCTGAGCCTTGATGAAGAGAATTGCACAGCTTCTTTGGTGTAAATCACTTTCCTCAGGTGAATCTAGTATGCAATGCCCTTCTCTTAAATAGCCATGGGATTGAAATACCTGCTCCATTCTTTTGATACCAAACAAGATGTTTAAAATGCCATTGTAAACTTATTATAAAATTATCTCAGTCCTACTTAATTCCTGACATAGATATTCTCTTCTTTGCAGAGGACTTTTTTCAGAAGATTACAGTGAGACTCATTATTCCCCTGATGGCAGAGAAATTACAACATACCCCCCGGTTGAGGTAGGGTCTCACTTTTAAGAGTATTGCTTTTAGGAAGTAAATTGAAGCAAATGTTTGTGCACATATATTACAAATATACAAGAATAGATCAGGCTACTCAAATAAGGAGGGCTATGTATCCATGAAGTATCTTATATTGATATGTACTTATAAGGATATATGGATTGTTAAATCCAGTTTCTTTTACTCATTGAATTACCATGGCAGTATTTCAATCATCCAGTTCTTTCCTACTGGTTAAAAGCCAGCATTTTGGGGAGTGAGTTTCACAAATAGATTTATTATGAGAACATCAGGTTTATAAGATCTATATTTTTATTTTGAAATCAGACTACAGGGGTACATGCAAAGTCTTTTATTTGTAATACCAAAAGTGATAACAATTCACTTGGCTCCTATACAGAAATCCATAAAATATGTTTCACATTAAAAGGGTTCAGAACATGGCCTTGCCAACTGCAAAAAAATGACAGCACTAACATGCTTTGTGAAGTCCTTGGCTCCTTGCCCCCAAATTGATCTAAATGTGCATCCTCTGTCTCCAAAAAGTATCTACTTCTGGCTTAGCATCGTCAAATGTCATATAAATTGCTCCTATTTAGTGTGAAACTGAACTTTCTTGATTTTAATGTCTACATGAATTCTGCTTCCAGATAATGCTAGGAATTATATATCTCTGTATATTCTGAAAGCTTTCCTTGTGTGAGCTCAAGGAAATAATGACTATTTGGTATCATTAGTAAATGTGGAATTTTTCATACATTATGGTAAGATTTCAGAACTTAGGACAACGTCAAGTCTGAAAGTTTCTTCAGCAAATCCTGTGGTTGAGCACTAGTGTTGACCTCCAAGAACACATTTTATATTTGTATGTTGATTGTCCGCCCCAAAGTTCTTAGCTTTGTGCTACCAGTGGGACTTACCCTGCAGTGTACTTGATTTATGGAGACTTGCATTTATCCTATGTTCATTTTGCAACAAATAAATGTTAAGCAGGTCTTCTGTCCACCTGAATCAAAATTTTCTGAATAACTGCTGTCTTAATATTTCCTTGATGTAGTGGAATACATTGGAACTGTATTTCTGCTCATCAAATCACACTACAAACCAGCTTTAACCAGTGTAGTCCTCTTGCCTCCCTCCAGGATCACTGCTATTATCATGGACGCATCGAGAATGATGTTGACTCAACTGCAAGCATCAGTGCATGCGATGGTTTGAAGTAAGATAGTCTCTAATATTTTATTTATTTTATTTTGTTAAGAATAATATACTGCTCTTGGAGTTGTCACAGTTAAAATGAAGGACATCAGTTTTTCATGCAAATGAGTTGGGTGTGATCCAAGACTTCTGCAGAATTAAGAAAGACTTTTGGTTGAATACCAAGAAGAGATGCTGCCAGCCAGTAGAGACAGGAGGGAGCTAAATCAGATCTGTGTAAAGGAGCTTCCAAGCCCTTGTCTCCTTTACCTACAGGAGGTGATGTTACAGGTAGAGAAGATAAGTATGTTTCAGATTGCATACCTTGCTAGAAAGTGTATAGGAAGAGGCAAGCAGACTCTTCAGCTCTACCCAGAAACACTTTCTTGAGCCACTCTGCACACCTTCTCCAGCCAGCTTGATATCTTAGCCACATAAAGATCCCAAAATTCAGAAGGTCCTTATCATTAGTAGAACCAATGTCCTCTCAACATCTGTTGGTAAAAGAAGACACTGAAAGATCCCCTTTGAACAGAGACTGTGTCCATGCAGTGGAGGAATAAATGACAGAATAACAACAGAATAATAAAGGAAAAACAGAATGACAGAATAACAGAGTTGGAAGGGACCTTGGAGGTCTTCTAGTCTAACCTCCTGCTCAAGTAGGAGACCTATATCATTCTAGAAAAATGGCTGTGAATCTCTTCTTAAAAAGCAGTAGTGATGGAACACCCACAACATCTGAATGTAAACCTTTCCACTGGTTAATTGTTCCAATTGTCAGAAAATTTCTCCTTAGTTCTAAGTTGATTCTCTCCTAGATTACTTTCCATCCATTGCTTCTTCTCCTGTCATCAGGTGATTTGGAGAATAGGTTGTCTCACACTTTTTTGTGACAGCTCCTTTAATATTGAAAGACTATCATGTCATCTCTACTTCTTCTTGTGGTTAGCCTGAATGTACCCAGTTCCTGCAACCATTCATCATATGTTTTAATCTCCAGCTCCTTGTTAGTCTGCATTGTTATTCTTCAGTGTTACTCATGTTATTCGGCATTGCCCTCTCAATGAAGATGCTTGCCAAGAATTCTTATTTCCATTCTTTATTAAATATCCTGGTCATCCTGACTCTTATCTTAAATTGCTATCAGATCAATCTGATTTTATTTCCTTGACCACAGCCAAATACTGTTCTATAGTTTGTAAAGTAAATTGCAGTAGTTCCTGTAAATCCTTTTAGATATTTTAGAACAGTTATATTTGTCCTTTTTATCATAATTAGTTATGATTCTTGAGCTTTATCTGTTGGTCATCTATATATGATAAATATAAAGTTTTTCATCCTTACGACATAAAGTTTTACACAAAAACAGAATCTTTCAAATAGCATTTTTTTAAAAAAATCCTAGGAAATATTGGATTCCATGTCAAACTATCTCCAAACAAATATTGTACAGATATTTCATGGTTGTATTGAGTGTGTGCAATTTCTTATACCTTTCTGATCATAGATGTATCCTTGAGAAGTATGAGAAAGCAATATGAGTGCTGAGGAAAGAAAATAAAAATTTCAGTGAGTGTTCAGAAGGGATTCAGAAACACAGGGAATGTTGACTTGGTTAGTTAAAAATGGGTCTCAGAGCTGAGTTTCATTACCCAACTAGGTAACATCATCAGTGCAGGTGATCTCTGACCTAACAATATTCTCTTCTATTGCTTCTCCATCTCTGATCACCCTTTCCCACATTGTTTTACAGAGGACATTTCAAACTTCAAGGGGAGACGTACCTTATTGAACCCTTGAAGCTTCCCGACAGTGAAGCCCATGCAGTCTTCAAATATGAACATGTAGTAAAAGAGGACGAGGCCCCCAAAATGTGTGGGGTAACCGAGACTAATTGGGAATCAGATGAGCCCATCAAAGAGGCCTCTCAGTCGAATCATACTCTTGAAGTAGGTTTCATAGTAAACATAGTTTGAAAACCGGGATTCATTTACTTGTTTCTAAAATGTAAAGTAAGAGAGAAATTCTTTGGGGAAGGGTTGATTAGATAGAATTCCAAAGGGAGGACCCCCCATTTCTATTTTTTTTATTCTAGCCATGTTATAAAAGAAATAATGGGAACTTGATGAACAGAAAATACATGTTCTAGGCTTAGAGCATTTTCTTTGGTCATACAGATTTGAATAAAATTGGATTTAAATGAATCTACAAATCATCTCCACTTTCTAAGTCAATTTTGGAAAGTAATCAGATTATCAATTTGGATGCCTCTTTTATGCATGCAGAGAGGACTTGGGATAGGGGGAGAAACTGGTTTGAAATATTTAATGGTTTTGAGATGTGTGATAAGACCATTACATAATCTTGACTCCATTTTCCAATTTGATTTGAATCATCAAGTTGGATTGATGGAATGACTGAATGAAAAGTGACACATTGAATCTGGTCACAATTGACCCTCCCAATATTTTCCTCCTTTACTGGAGGAACAAAAATTAGAAACAAAATGTTGCATCCAAAGTGACAGTTCCTTCCTTCCTTTGAATGTCAAACGTTGAAACTGGCTGAAATATATCTAGAAGTTCAAAATCTCAAATTTTTTATTAGAATTGACATGGAACAACAGTTGTTGTTACAATGGAATACCAAACACAAGTGCAGATGACAAAATTGATTGTGAAGTCTGGTTTGCCTTTTGGCTTCAGTGTTTCTCGCAATTCAAGAGTCTTTATCCTCTGCAAGTTGTGTTTATATACATTATGTTTAATTGGTCCTTAATTGGTCCTCTATCTTGAATGTTCTTGTCTCAAAGTCAGGTCATGATCACTTTATTCAAACTGGATCTTGTGCAGCAGAATTAAGAAAGTGGCTGTCAGAGAGCAAGGAGAGAAATTGCACTCTGGAATTGGCAATTTGGCCTTGTAGTTCTGTGTGCTGAAAAAACACGAGTACACTTTCCTAGGGAAAGAAGAAAGTAACGCACCCTCAACATTCAGGTCTCAGCATAAGTCTACTTCCTGAGCAATCTGGGTCCTCCAGTAGTGGAATCTAACAGGGGAATGCAGGAGGGAGGAGCTCTTTCTCAGGGAAATAAGAGGCAGATCAGCAATGAGTCCTTGGATGGCAGAAAGAAGCCTGGAAAGGATCCTCCCTAAAACCTTCACAGGGTGTATCTCATGGTTACACACAGTGTGATTTAGTCTGGCAAGATTCCCGTCTATATGAGAACAGCAATGAGCAATTATAACCATGTTTTCTTGTTCCTTGTGCCTGAGAGGTCTGAAACAATATTTCAGTAATTGTTTTATAATTACATGAAAAGAAAGGCATAATTCTTTGGCCATTAAGAGTGAGTTCAGTGACACAAAATATATGATTGCCTCCCCTTATCTGGTCTTTGATGCGTAGTGTGATATGATTGCAGGCAAGGTCTAATTGGTTCCATAGCATGACCACATCATTGTGTTTCTCACGTGATTGGTTGGGATCCTTTGTTTGAGAAAGGGAAGGAAAGGTGAGAAAGTCATTGGAGCATCATTTTTTTTCCAAAACAATTTTGTTAGTTTTCCATTTTACACCAACACAGCTTAAGAATCCACGTAGAAACATGGTGATCAATTTTTTTAAAAAAACAAACAATAACATAGTAAATATATACACATTATTTCTTAAAAATTTCCCTCTCTATTTATATAGCATATTATACTCAAATTAATACATTTTCAGATAAATTCATTCATTACTATATGTTAATACATTACTGTATTAATCAATAAAAATTTTAATCTATAAAAACCTATATTTCTTCATACATTTAAACTTAAGCTTAATAAACTCTCCTTTTATTTAAAAACATAATCAAGTCAATATCTTTCTAAAACCAATTCATTCACTAATATGACATTTCACCCAAGTTATATAATTAAAAATAAACTAACATTCTCTATCTATTTATATTGTTATAAGCTCATTAAAAAATTTCTAAAACAAATTTCTATTGAATATATCACTCTATATAAATTTCATTAATCAATAAAAGTTTACAAACTCATTATCCATCCCAAAGATCCTGTATCAGGCTTTCTTAATTTTGCAAATATTTAATCTTAAACTAACATATTCATTTACTATCCAGGTGCCCCAAGTGTTTTTTTATTTAAGCGTTATTAACCCCAAAGAAAAATTCTTCTCTTTCTCACCAATCTTCTATTATTTTTCACTATTTCTCCAAATCTCCAATAATTAATCCCATCATTTCCCATATTTCAGTTCTTTTCTCATTATACCATATAAAACCCTCTTAACAAAATCCAGGACCAAATCAATCCAGATCGCTATAAGGCCATTATCACGTTACTATAATCAGATTTAATATTTATATTTTATTCTGGGTTTCTTTCTAGTCCAAACAGGTTTCCATAATCAGGCCTCCACCTGCCACCCTATACACTCCAAAAAGAGAGCTCCCATTGTGCATTTTGTTAAATTAATATAAAAGTTATAGTTAATCTGAATGACTCATACCAGAACATCATTTCCCTTTTCTTTTAACATTGAATAGATTTCACTTAAAACCCTTTCTTTTATATCGTCCTCTCTTCTTCCCATGTTTTTTTCTCTATCTCAGATTCAAATGGCATCTGCAGTCCAACTTGTCCTTCTGAAGCAAGATCGTCCAGTTCCTTATCATGTCCTTTGTCCGTTAATATCAAGTCTTTTTTCCAAAATCAATTGATTGTCCAGCTGTGGATTTGCTTCTTCTACCTCAATAGGCAGAGCACAAGCCTCTTGTGTATAAACTGATGTTTTACTTAGTCCTTGTCTTTTGCCTTGTCGAAACAAAGAAATCTCCTTTGAGCAAGCAATTATCTTCACCAGAAAAGGGAATAATTCCAAGGAAAAAAAGAACTTTTCACAAGCATAAAGAAAATAGAGGTGAAAGGAAAGTCTCACCGGATTCTCCATGGTGGGTCCGTTTGCTTAGCTGATCTTGTGGTTTGCGGTTGGCATAGCTAAATGATCGGCCATTTTATTGGCCGATCTTTACCCTGTCAGCCCAAAGGAGATACTCGGTGCACAGAGGACACTGCTGCTCCTCTGCAACTATCCGAGAAGCCTCCTCAATGGTAGACGCTCCTCCAGAGCATCTTTTCGACCCTCTAAGGGGTCTACTGGCAGGGGAAACTCGATCGGCAAAGGGACGACTCCCTTCGCTCGTTCGCACTGCCGCGAACCGGAACCGGAAGCCCCCTATTCCGCATTCTTAATAATGCTATGTCCACTATCAGACTTTTTTTTATCTTTCTTATCAATAATAATTAAGATTATTGATAAGAAAGGGATATTATGTGGTGGATGCTTGTCAGTTTGAATTCTAAAGTCCCAGAGCACTTTAGCTTCTTCATTTGCTATTACTTTGTCTATTTTATGGTCCTACAAGTTCTTGCTTACAAGCAAATGGTATTTCCTGCAGGTCTTCCAATGCACTATTACTACTACTTTGTTTATAGTCAGTCTGTGTGATCTTCTTGCAGCAGCTAACTGATGATGTTACCTAGTTTGTAATGAAATGTCTGGAAAAAAACCATCAACCTACGAGAGCATCAAGGACTCCACAGTTGAACTCTGAGCTACAAATATTCTCTTCTGTAGGTGGTCCACTATTTCTTCAACTTCTTTGCAGAGGTGGCACTTGCTGTTTGTTGCTGTCTTCTCATTCTGGATTTGTGTGTATTTGTTCTTAAAGCTTGGTGTGGTGCAGTCAGAATTAGCCACTCTGTCGCTTTCTTCAACTTTCTTGCTCTTAGTATTGTCAGTCATGTTGTTATTTCCTTTGCCTGCTATGTTTTAATATATTGGCCATCTAATACTTTTCCTTGCCATGTCTTGTAGCCCAGTTTGATTTCTCCACTACTCAGTAAGCCTTCATGGTATACTAGCTTCAGTGCATCTTCTTCACTGTTCTTCAGATATTCTTCCAATGCCCTTTTTTCTTCTTCTTCAGCTCTCTGTGTACTTGCAACATTCCATGCCCATCTATTTTCCTTGGTAAGTAGATTCTATCAACATTACTGCATGGATGAGGTGGATTATTATTCCTATTCCTAAATCGTTGCTTAGCAGAAATGTGCTTCCTAAAATTCAGACCTATGATCAAAGACCAAGAATGGAATAGAGTTATGAAAAGAGTCTGAATGGATCATGCTACTTCAGAAGGCAGGTACAAGAGAATGACATGGGTGTATATTCAATGATGCAGAAATTTCAAAGGAATAGCTATGCTTGATTATTATTGCAAAACCAACACTCTTTTGGTACAATAAAACCTAAGCAATTATTATAGCAAAAGCTTTTATGGACTGTAGCCCACTTCATTAGATGGTAGTTCATGGGAGTATTTCAAAATAGAATTAAGTTACTATTAGAGACTCTTTGTGTCATGGTTCTGACAGATGAAACTCTTTAAAACAGTGTTTCGCTGGCTGTGGAATTCTGGGAGTTGAAGTCCACATGCCTTAAAATTGTCAAGGTTGAGAAACACTGCTTTAAAAGAAAGCTGTCCTGGTTCCAATAGATGAAACTCTTCCAAAGAACTTCAAGGCGTGTTCACCTTAAATCTTTTATTCGAGTAGCATAATATCGGCACTGCCTAATCGAAGCCAAAAACTGAATTCCCCTCTCCCTGGGCACCGAGTATCAAAGCACAATTCCCTCCTCCAATTAACAGTCATAAATCACATTCCCCAATTAGCTTGAAGCTCTCCAGCCCCCAATTCTTTTATCAGCTCTGGGCTCAATAACCTTGATTCTCACCTAGGTTTAGTGTTGTTATGTGTAGCTGGACTCTCATTCACATCCCCCCTCCCAGCATCATCTCACTCTGAAAGAGAAAGGGGAAAAGATGGCTAAATTTCCATCCCAGCTGTCTGCAAGGAGTATAAATCCTTCCATTCCCCACCGTCCAGTCAGAGCTGAAGAAGCGTCTGGGATGAGAAGCGAAACATCTTCAAAGAAAAACAAAGTCCAGTGGCCTCCTGAAAAAGCATCTTTGGGACAACCATGGAGCTGGAGGACAGAGAATCTCCGTAGACCTTCAGAGAATAGGAGATTTACTCTTCATAATCAGAGCAGAGTATAATAAAAATGAAATCTTACAGAAAAAAAAAAATCTACCGGTGACTAGCGGAAATATGTGAATGTCAAGCATCCGTCCTTATTTGAAGGGTTTCCGATGCTCACAAAAAAGCTAGGACTTTAAAAGAGGCAGATGGGTTACACGTTAACAATGTTGTTGTGATTCGTCCCACAGCCAGCCAGATGTTTAGACTGGATTTGGCATTTTTGTCCACCTATCGAGTCCTTCCCAAGGACCTGGGATAGGCAGATGTTTGATGGTGTTACAGATATTGTTGCAGGATGTAAGTTATTCTGAATAAAGCTGCCTTTTGCAATTGACCGATGGGGAACTTGTCAATGCCGAAGGTGTCCCAGCGGTGCTCCAGATGTTTGGGGATTGCACCCTGGGCTCCTATCCCTATTGATGCTACCTTGGGGTTGTTGTTGTTTTTTTTGCCACAGTTCTATAGGCAGTCCTCAGCTTACGACACGATTGAGCCCAACGTTTATGCTGCTAAGCGAGACACTAGTGAAGTGAGTTTTGCTCCATTTCACTTTCTTGCCACATTGGTTGAGCGAATCAGTTGTTAAATGAGAAACACGGTCTTTAAGCGAATCCGGCTCCCCCCACTGACTTTGTTTGTCAGAAGGTCGCAAAAGGGGATCACGTGACACACACACACACACCCCGGGACGCTGCAACCGTCGTAAATGCGAGTCAGTTACCAAGCATCTGAATTTTGATCCTATGATCACGGGGGACCCTGCAACAGTCGTAAGTGTGAAAAAGGGCCATGAGTCAATTTTTTCAGTGTTGTTATAACTTTGAATCTGTCACTAAGCAAACTGTCGTAAGTTGAGAACTAACTATTTGCAGGGCTTTGCATTTTGTTATCTTTTTCCGGGTTTTTATTTTTTTTTCCTGTTCTGTTCTGCTGTCTCTGGGTACTGCCAGCTCCGCTATTCAGACTTTTTTTGTGTGTGTGTCTTGTTAACATTTGTTAAGTCTGGTGTGTTACGTAGCTGGTTCGTGTCTGTTTCGATTCTAAACTCCCAGAGCAATTTCGCTTCCTCGGTAGCACTGGCTACGGGTGGCCTTCCGGGTGCGCTTTAAGGTGTTAGTTACCACCTTTAAAGCGCTTCATGGCATCGGACCTGGTTACCTCCGAGACCGCCTTCTGCCACAGATTCCCTCCCATAGACCGGTACGCTCCCACAGAGCGGG
>JANHFS010120175.1:0-17233 GCA_032467975.1 Trimeresurus albolabris
TATAACTTGTGGACTTCAACTCCCGAATTCCTCAGCCAGCGTGCTTTTATGAAAGGGCCAAGTTTGAAGACCCCTGACATAAGGCAACAAAGTGTGCTGGTTTTATCGGGTGTTTCTTCTTCTTTGCGCACAATAGTCAGCTCTCCATTTAGGTAGAGGCCACAGTGGGGCACAAGTTTCAGTCTCTCCATTTAATCCCCAGACTTGATTTGTGCTAAGAAAATCCTGCATCCCGGGGCAAAAAAAAATGCTATCCCCCCCCCTCCCCAAGAAGTTTGGTTCTTGTATTTATATTTATTCTTGTATTGTTCTTGTTCTTGTATTTAAATTTAGTCGGGCCACATCAATCTTCAGCAACCTGGTAGCCTCCTTAGATTTCTGGCTGTATTTTTGGATATTCAGGAACTGAAATCACACACACCTGGGGATTAAGGGTGGCTGTGATATAAACCGAGCAGCAACAATAGTAAAAAAAAAAAACTTCTATAGATGCTTCAAACTTTCTAGGAGCAAGGCCAAGGCATTTGTGGCAATAGAATTTTTGAGTGTTTTTGTTTTGTTTTGTTTTGTTTTTAACAGTAAAAGAGATTATTACAATCCATTAAACCCAATTTGGAATCTAAACAAAACAAAATGGAGAAAAGCTTTTTCCTGACAACTTCATTAAGCTGAGTACCTCTTTCACACCGAAATGTAGCTGGAATGCCGTCTTCATCATTTTACCATTAAGATACATAGAGGTTGCAGAGAAGCAAAGTTCTACAATGATGTCTTTATCCTTCAAACCCGCTGCTGATCCATGGCAGGAGAAATGAGCCCTTAGTAAGAGGTGAACTTATTCACCCAAAAGTCCATTTTAAAAATTACTCTGGGTAAAGGACAGTAACATATTCTTTCCAACCTCTTGCCAGGCATTTTGTTAAAAAAAAAAAAAAGGAAAAAAAAAGCAATCACCGTTTAAGCCATGGGCCTAGTAACAAAGAACTATATCCCCATTTCCCCATATACCCTAAAATAATTTAGTTAATGTAACATCTTTTATTTTTATTGTAAAAGGAGAACACCCTCTTTCCCCTTCAGCATAATCCAGCTAATAGGGTCGCTCTGTGAGCTGGTTGTGGTTACCATGCCTTCCGTCATGTAGAATCCTAACAACCATTATAATTTGTTTCTAAACAGATCAAGAGCTATTTACCAGCTCAATGTTTTGTGCACAGCTGGGTCCCTGGCAAATGTCCAATATCCATTAACATTTAAAAAATTAGTCCCATAATGCATCTTTTCCATGGCTTGAGGAGGATGCACACTGATACATGTTGGGAACCAATTATACTTACACCATCATTAGCCTGGTTGCATTCAACTGCTCTGTAAATGAGGACTAATTTAGTTGCCAAAATAGTCTATCTTGAAGGCTCACAATGACCTTAGACTGCAAGGGGTGAAAGAACACACAAAAAGAACACTCATTCCCCTTCACTTTAGAAATGGAAGGATGTGAGTAAACATGCTTATTGCTGGCTTAATCATGGTGTGCTAGTCAAATGCCCACTGAAGGCAGGAAATGCATTGCCATAAAGATTAACTATAGCTGAGTAAAGGAGTTAGCCTTCCTTCCTCCCTCCCTCCCTCTCTTCTGGATCCAATATTACTTTAGGTTTGCAGAAGACAGACCTTCTACCCCACAAGATTCTAATTAACGAGCCATTTGACCTGGGGCAAAAAACATGTATGTACTTATTCATAAAGATATGGACACAACCATATCTCCTTCAATTTCTATGTTTTTTTACCCTGACCAATCTGCAGAGACATAATCTGAGATCTCACTGCTGCATGCAACCTTCACAAAGTTCTTGACATGGCTCTTGGAAAATCTTCCAAGATGGCCGCCTAATAGAAGATGGACGTTCAGTACAGATGGAGAAATCATAATAATTGAATTTAATTGGGGGGTACAAGTGGTCCTCAACTTACGACCACAATTGAGTCCAACATTTCTGTTGTTAAATGAAACTTTTGTTAAGTGACTTTTGCCCCACTTTATGGCTTTTCTTGCTACAGCTGTTAAGTGAATCCCTGAAATTGTTAAGTAACATGATTGTTAAGTGAACCTGGCTTCCCCATTGACTTTGCTTGTCAGAAGGTAACAGAAGGTGAACATGTGACCCCACTTAGCATCTGAATTTTGATCACGTGACCATGGGGATGCTGCAATGGTCATAAGGGTGAAAACCTGTCATAAGTCATTTTTTTTCAATCCTGTTGTAACTTAGAACGGTCACTAAATGAACTGTTGTAAGTCAAGGACCACCTGTATTACCTTTTAGCTTTAATTGTCTTGACTGGGAGCAGCAGCTGGATTACAATGTCTGGGTTCAAAAGTTAAGCAAAACTGGACCTCTTTAGTACTTGGGGTAAGGGGCCGTGAGAAAATCCCAGGACTATAAACTTAGCTTTGAAGATGGGGAGGGAGAGAATTGCGTTTTAATTTCTGTCAGAAAACTACAAACAGGACAAACACAACCCGCCGGGGAGTTTATCTTATTTTAATTAAATCAAATTTAAATTTTCTTTAGTTGTCTCATTTTAATTAAACCCCGTTTCATGTTCTCCTGGCCCCACCCCTACCTTGTATCCTGTATGTGTCCTATATTTTTATGAAGCTTTTTTCTGTCTAGTCACTCTGATAGAACTATCAGCTGTGTATATGTATGTGAAAAGGCCTGCCCAATGACTGCGGAAGGTTGATCTGGTCCATATAAAGTGCCTTTTAACATTAGCTCCAGGACAGAGAATTGGTATTTTTTCCTGAATTCTACCTCACCCAATTACTGCCATCTCCTGTTCAGGAGAGGAATTGAAATAGTCTCCTCCAGCACTTCACTGGTAAAAAAATAACGACAGCAATAATATAATAAAGTTGGAAGGGACCTTGGAGATCATCTAGTCCAACCTCTAGCTCAAGCAGGAAACCCTATTTTAGAGACCGAGTGCCCAAATTGCAACCCAAAATCCACTTATGCATCATCAGGTGCAGGGTGGGTGTGGCCCATTGGCTGGGTGTGGCCCATTGGCTGGGCATGGCCCATTGGCTGGGCATGGCTGCAGTGGTAACGGCAGACTGGGTGGGACTAAAAAGTTCAATCAATTCCAACTTTGCAAGATTTTTTTTCCCTGTGAGAGATTGAAATTGACTGATTGAACCTTTTTTTTTTGCACACGGCGGCGGAAGCCTAAAGCGAAAAGGTTTTATAAAACCCAGCTAAAGGCCTAGGACTGGGGTGATGGTGTGTGCGCCCACAGAGAGGGCTCTGAGTGCCGCCTCTGGCACCCGTGCCATAGGTTCGCCACCACTGCTATAGAACTTAAAAATATAAATAGTCCTCTATGTATGACCACAATTGAGCCCAAAATTTATGTTGCTAAGTGAGAAATTTTTTAAGTGAGTTTTGTCCCGTTTTATGACTTTTGTTAAGTGAATCACTGCAATTGTTAAGTTAGTAAGAGGCTTGTTAAGTGAGTCTGGCTTCCCCATTGACTTTGGTTGTCAGAAGGTCGCAAAAGAGGATCACATGATCTCCGGGACATTGCAATTGTCATAAAGATGAGCCAATTGTCAAGCATCTGATGTAAATCACATGATCATGGAGATGCTGCAATGATCATAAGTGTGAAAAACTGTCACAAGTCACTTTTCTCAGTGCTGTTGTAACTTCAAACGATTACTAAACGAACTGTTGTAAGTCGAGGACTACCTGTATTTGGTTAACATATGTTGGAGATGACCAGGCGAGCCTGAGGGAGGCGTCAAATGTCATCAGTCTTGAATCCCTTCCAGCCCACAAGAGATCTAAATCCAGCCCACCTTGACTCTTATCTACTGCTAATTTGCATTTTTGGCTCTGATTCCTGTAGAGAGCTTAAGCTTACAATAGACCTTTGTATTCGTTTTAAGCTGCCTGGACTTCTTGCTTTTCATTCATATGGCATTAATCTTAACTCGTTCGACCCCCTTCCCTTGGGCTCAGCATGGTCATCTCCTACATCATAACTTTAAATCACTGAGAGGAAAAAAATTATGTAAATAATAAATAGTATATTGGAAGAATACTGTAAATCAACAGTCCCCAATCTTTTTGGCACCAGGGACGGTTTCATGGAAGACATTTTTTTCCACGGACCTGGGGGGGGGATGATTTCGGTTTCTCACTAACTGGCCAATCACCTCCAGCTGTGTGGCCCAGTTCCTAACAGGCCACAGATCATTACCGTTCCATGGCCCAGGAGTTGGGGACCCCTGCTGTAAATGATATGTAGATCTGTTGTCTGTTCTTAACAATTGCCCAGATATTTGGTAGATGCCTTTTAAATTTACTTACCCTAATCTTATTTTATCTGGAGGTATCAGAAATCAAACTCAGAAGTTATTCATGCAACACCTGTACTTTACCCGAAGGTATGTATTCATCATTAGAAACAGCAACAAGTTTTTTTCCCAAGTACATATTAAAGTACAGAGATATTGCACAACAAAAGAAATGTATTGTCAAAATCATGATTTTTCCCAGTTGCAATAACATGAATAACATGACTGTAAGAAACTGAATAAAATAAAATCTGATCCCATGTTGGGATACTCTGATCAAACTATTTAATACTAGAGGATGTAAAAGCAGACTGGTCACTGGAGACACTCATAAAGAAGCTAAAGCTTAAATATTTTAGACACCTAATACAAAGGCAAAAGTCACTGGATAAATGATTGAAAAAATTAAATGCAATCAAATCAGAGGCTTACAGAAGTCAGTTTGATTAATGATACAAATACAAGCTTATAGGAACTCAAACACAGTGAAATGAAGTCCATCAGGGCATGAAAAGTCAGAGGTAACAAATGAGAGGAAAAAATATTAGATACTGGACATTGATTACCAAAAATGATATCACCAATCCTGCTGAATTCTATTGTCAAATGTTAAATAGCAGCAAACTTTCCAGTGCAAGGTATTTATACAATCTAACCCTAAGCAAATACACATAGGGTTTTTCCAGAACCCATTTTTATGCCTTCCCATCTGCTCTGCTGGTGGGAAGACTTCTTTAGACTCTTCATTTGCAGAGACTATGCCCTTTTGGATCCAGGGAGGTAGAAATTCCTTCCAATGTCCTTTTTATAATGCCCCAATATGTGCTTTGATCTCCCTAATTATCTATAAATTTGAAGGTCATACATCACTGCTGAAGATGTATGAGGGTGGAGAATAGTGAGTAGTGAGTAATAGTATACAAGTGTTTTGTGAGTGTGTATATTGTTTAGGGACCTGTGTTGCTGTTAACTGTTTTGGTGTCTTAAGCCCACCAAATTGAGTATAGATTATAAAAGAACTTGTGAGAGTGAAGTTGATAAATTTTAATGTTTATTACTTTTTAAGAGATGCTAACTCTACAGTCACATATCAGATGCCAAATATCTTCATCAAGTCATACAATTGTGCAAAAGTTTTAATTAAATATGTTGTTTTATTGCCTTATCGGTTTTGTTTCTCTTCTGAAAATGAATGGCTGTACCAAACTATTTCTTTTTTCCTACTGGGTAAAGGCTGGTCAAAGACCATAATAGAAAGATTTGTTTAGATCTTGATTTGATTTGATTCCAACTGCTAAGTTGGTGTGAAAGTAGAAAAGACTGCCTCTGGAAAAATTGGTTCTTCTTTGCTCAAGATATTTAAGCAAAGAATAAAATCACTGACTACCAGAGACATGAGACTTTTAAGATTCTGCATTGAACTTTCTCCAGGTGGCCCAGCCAATATTAAGGTATGTTGAAAAGGAAATCAACAAAAAGTAAGCCTGGCAAACAAATAAGCATGATTATTTATTTGTTACATTTCTACATTTGTATTTTATCTTATTGAAAGCCAGTTTGGAGTAGCAGATAAAGGTGATTGGCTTGAAATTGGAAGACTGTGACTTCTAGTTTTTTTCTTGGGCTTGAAACTAACTTGATGATTTTGGACTGCTTCCAAAAACTATTGCCAAGAGGATTTGCCATGTACTCATCAAGAGCCAAGACAAGATAGGGCTTGCCTTTAACGTTAGCAGAAATGTGGATTATTATGTATGGCTGCAACTCATGGCAGCCCATCATTGAACTTCACATTTAGTCCTCTATATAGGATCTATTAAACAAAAGCTCTCAAGAGCTTTCATATATAGAACATAACTGAATGCATTAATGCCAAACACAGGAAGCAGTTTCTGATATTCTAAATGTTACTGAACTTCAGCTCCCAGTAGTCCTGCTTAACACAACCATGGTTAGTACTATTGTGAGTTGCAGTTCTGCAACGTTTGAAGATCTCAGGTTGACCATGCTAATCAGAAAGCAGCCTCCATCTTTATAGGCAATGTATCTCTGATTCCAACTCTCCAGGAGAAATGAGGACCTTTCTAGTTATTGCAATACAGTTTCCATTCTTTACGATGATGAACAGAGAATTGTATCACAGCAACTTTTGAATGCATTTTACCATCCTTGCAATACAACTTGGGGATTCTTTTTTTAAAAACATCTTTATTTTCTTTTATCAACAAAAATAAAATACAAAACAGAAAACATCCAATGCTAACAATGAAAAAAAATCTTGTGTACAAAAAAAGAAACAAATACCAAATGTCAAATAGTGTTAAACATAAAGAATCCAATCCAGCTGGATGCTAATAAATAAATAAATAAATAAATAAATAAATAAATAAATAAAAATACAATACAATACAATAATGTACATTACAACTTGGTTGTAGGGTTACAATATAGGGGCTTCAAAAGTCTAGATATCCACTAGATTAGAGCAAAAAGATATAAAAAATCTATGTCTTTGTTGCCTAGTCTAGTAATCATTTGGGATTGTATAGCACAGATATGGGAGTTTTACACCTTTAACAAAATAAAAGCAACATCCAAATGATTATTTGGGACAACGACTGTAATTTAAATGCAATTTTTCTTCCCTTTATGTATCACTGTAATTATCATTGCATGATAATTCAATCTTATTCCAGATTTAAAAATTTGCAAGAGGTTAAAGAGATTCATAAAAGATGCAGAAAGATCATTTTTGTGAGCACTGTAATGTAACAGCACCCTCTTGTGAAATTCTAGTGAAAGTTGTAGGTTTGGTCAATTGTTATAAATATTCAGATGATTAATAAGGAAGGACAAGGGAGGACTTCAACATCTTAAGAGGATTTTTTTCCAAGCCATTGCCTTGCAGATGAGTTGGATGGCAATTGCCATTATACCCAGCAAGTTATATACTGTAATCATAAGGATTTCAATGTATTAATCATTATCAACTATGATCAGAGTCAACAGCATAGATCAGAGAACACAGAGTAATAGACTTGGAAGGGACCTTGGAAATCTTCTAGTCCACCCCCTGTTCAAGCAGGATATCCTATACCATTCTAGACAAATAGCTGTCCAGTTTCTTCCAGTGATGGAGCACCCAAAACTTCCAGAGATAAGCTGTTCCATTGATTACATTGTCAGGAAATTTCTACTTGGTTCTAGACTGGATCTCTCTTTAATGACCTTTCATCTGTTACCTCTTGTCCTGCCCAAAGGTGCTTTGGAGACTAGGTTAACTCCTTCTTCTCTGTGACAGCTCCTTAAGTATTGCAAGACTGCTATGATATGAACCCTTCTCTTTATTAGACTAGACATACATCGTTCCCTAAATCTAATAGCTCACATCAAAAATGTGCCATTTCCATCACCCTGAGGGCTTTGAACATGAAGTCAAAAGCTGTGTTCCAAAAATAGAAAGTGCCACTTTTGATTTTTGGAAGTGGTTTTGGTTTTTCAGGGCTACATTCAATCGCTTAAGGTTTCCAATTGTCCCTTACCTCCTTCAATAAGTTCCAAAAATTAAGTCTGTGTCCATGCTAGTGAACCTCTGAAACTATAAATAGAATACTAGTGAATCACATATGAACCTAGGCTACATGTCTTGAAACGCTTGATTGGCTATTTTGCTACCTATGCACCTAAAATGATTTTATTGTTTTATAAATTAGGATTTTTTAATGAGGCTGTTGTGCTCAAAAACTACCTAACTGTATTTTTGTATTCTGTATTTTTAATTATCATTTGAATTGGTGGTTAAGTGTTACCAGCTATGCAAAGAACAAGACTGTTACTTTCTGGATTTCTTAGTTTCTGGATCACAATTCTAACAACTATATGTTGTTGCCTTATAAATTCTTACTTTTTTTTCCTTCCTTGATTATGAGACTAGGAACACAGGTCAGAAACCCAGAGTAACCAAGCCAATTGTTCCTGTCTTTTAACTTGCATTTTAGTAAACATTTTTCTTATTAAAAATTTATTTTCTCATGTATACTTCAGAATCAACTGAGTCATGTAGTAGGTTGCTTACAACATAAGCTGCTTTTTCTAAAACTATCCAGAAGAGGGTGATATTGAAACATTTCTCTATCACAAGAAAAAATAATATTTCTCCTTTCCCTTCTTAAATTAGAAATGTCCTGAATCAATTAAATTGTTTTCCACATTAATCATCTAGCTGCATGGGAGTATTCTACCAGCTGGCATGAAAAGAATAATTCTGCCCTACTGTTTGCTGAAAATATTACCGTATTTTGTACCCTAAACTTCTTATACAGTTCCAAAAAATCATATCATCCTGATTTGCTGTAGGATTCCAAGTTAAAATATAATATCCAGGTAGAAATTTTCCATCTTATTTTTCAGTTTCCGTTTCAGATGGAAACATTTCAAAGAAGGGATTTAATAAAGTAAAGCGAAATTCATTGCCAATCTGGGAAAAGGCTAATTGTGCCAATATTATTTTTTCTCTTTGCGTCATCTTGACCATTGCTGAATTTCCTCCATCTTGTTTCTTCAGTGTTTATCCCTATTGAATATTGGATTTGCAATAAAAAAAAAGGTAAAGATTTCCTGTCAGTCGTGTCTGACTCTTGGGCATTGTGCTCATCTCCGTTTCTTGGCCAAGGGAGCCAACATTGTCCAAAGACCATTTTTTGTGGTCTTGTGGCCAGCGTGGCTATATGCCAAAGGCTCACGGAAAGCTGTTACCTTCCCACTGAAGTTGTACCTATTAATCTTTCGAACTGGTAGATGGGCAGGAACTGGGAGCTCACCCCGTTGCACAGAGCTTGGATCTCTAACCCAACTGTCAGCTCTCTATTTAACAAGCTCAGCGTCTTTAACCACTGAGCAATCACATCTTCCATAAGTTAACCTTAAAACTAATATCACACCCTGAAGAAATTCCATCAAGAAGAAGATTGGTTTCCTTAAGTTTGGCAAATTGCTCTCTTTTTTTAATTTTATAAAAATCCCTTTATCCTACATCAGCACGGGAAGTGTTTACTCATTGTAACTGTGAGATTCTAATCTTCAAATCCATGTTAACAGCCATCTCCTGATTTCAATTATATGAAACTGAAATAAGAGACAGTAGTATGATATAGTGGTGTTGGAACAAAAGTAGAATCCACTGCACGAATAGTCACCATTTCTCAGCTATATTTCTCAGCTCAGTCTACCGCACAAGGTTGTTGTGTGCAAAATTAGAATAGATTTCAGATTATCCTGCTGTAAAAAGGCAGGGTTTAAATCTAAAAAGCAACTATTGTAGTTGATTGGAATTTTCAGAATACTTATGAATTCCATCAAATAGGCCCATCGACTTTCCTAAAACCAATACAGAGTAGGTCAGGTTTCTTCAGCCTGCACCAATCCAGATGTGTTCACCTACAATTTCTCAAATTCCAAGTCAGTCTTTAAATTGGATTCATATGGGCTCAGTACAGTTGATGAACACATAATAAAGCAGACCAATGCTATGCACACACACAAAAAACCTAACTCATCTCTACTGAAAGCATCCAATTTGTGGAATTTCTCCAGACTTAAGTTTTTCTGAAGTGTTGCTGAAATGCATTTTGATTAATATGAGTGTTGGATTTTCCTGTTGACATTTTTATTTGCATTTTAGGGGACAATGGTAAAAAGCGATAACAACTAAGAAACTAACTACCATAGCTTTATAGGCCTTAATCACACGGGCTGTATGATGTAGTGACTTGATAATTTCTACTGGCAGATGGTTCCTAAATTTGCTCTTGCTGTATGCTGATGGATGTTATGACCAAGAGAGAATAAATCAGCTGCAGCCACATGAGAGTGATCCTTATCCTTGATAGCTGTCTAATGTTGGTTTCCTTATTAAGTGACAGCAGTGGGCGAGGAATGCTTTAACTAATGGGTTTTATTCACATCTGGTTTTATTCATGTTTTAGTCTTATTTACTCATAATCTCTCACTGTCTGAAGCCCACACAGTCATGCAAAGCATGTGGGATTGAGACTTTTTAAAGGTTGTTTTTCCCCATCTTTTTGGGGGGGGGGGCAGGGAATAACTGGCATTTCTTCTTTGCTGAAGTTATTTCATTTTGCATTGGATTTATTTTAGGCCACAGACAACAGTTTTTTCTTTGTGTTGTCTCTCAAAATGGCAGGATAACAATGACAGTGTATGCAACACTGCCCCTGCAAAAGACACTATGGATCCCATGTCCCTTTCGGCCTGAAATTTTAATTCTATTTTTTGCAATTAGTTATTCCTAAGTTGCCTTGGACAGGTAGATGAAACACATTTAATTAAGCAAATAAGTGAATAAAATTGCACTTATGGCTGCCACTGCTGCTTTCCAAGATATGACATCAATCAGGTGATTTTTTTTTTTAGCATTGCGTATTTTCTACAACATGGGCTAGACAGTTTCTTGAGGGAGCTGCCCTGGGTGGGACAGGGACTGGTCTTTTCTTGCTGATCTGTCTAGGACTTGCCATTTGAAGGGGAAAAATAAGAAGGCATGCAAATGTATGCAAAAACAAAACAAAAAAAATGTTGGGCTGAAAACTGAGTTTACATTCAGTGCAAGGATATGAACAATGACGTCTAGCAATATAAAAGAAACTGCTGAGACTTAATTTCAAAACAAAAATAAATGTTATGTTCTGCCTACCCAAAAATGGATGAAATAGTTTCCTTTATTTTTGCTGGGGTTAACTGTCAGTTCCAAGCCCAAAAATGACACCGTGAAATTCAGTTGAATCCAATTCTTTATTTGCTTATACCTAATGGAAGAATCTTGCCAGACTAAAGTTATAACCTTATAATTACAAGATGTATCCTGGGAAATTGTAGAGTGTGGCTAACTTGAACCTCTTCCCCCACCCACCCAGTTCAGAACTGTGCAGTGTCTTAATTTGGGCTTCTCTCTGCGCTGTGCCGCCCCCTCTCTGGGAAATGATGGTGCTGCTGAGATACCCCCCCATTCAGAAAAAAAATACAAACAAAAAGAAACAAAAATAGACAAAACATTTTTAAAATGTGCTTTAAAAAGGATTTAAAAATACATATATTATCCTGCCTGATTCATTTCTGATAAAGATATTGCAATAATGTTAGCGTCTCCCCCTTGCAAAGCAAGTCCACAATTAATAAACTTCTACATCTATTTATAACCAATTTGGCCTGTCCTCTGTCTACTATACATAAAAACAAAGTATTTAATAGCAATAGACTTAGAGTTATATACTGCTTCATAGTGTTTTGCAGCCCTCTCTAAGCAGTTTACAGAGTTAGCATATTGTCCCCAACAATCTGGGTCCTCATTTTATTGACCTCAGAAAGATGGAAGGCTGAGTCAACCTTAAGCAGGTCAGGATCAAACTGCTGGCAGTGGGCAGAATTAGCCTGCAATACTGCATTCAAACCATTGTGCCATCACAGTTCTTATAGAAAAATTAAACTTCAAAGCTGTCTATTAACACTGAAGTAACCTCTGCTCTAAAGGTAATTTTGCAGAGTTTACTTTAGTGTCTACTGTGGGTATAACTATTTATTTGTTTGTTTTACAGGATAAGTTGAAAAAAAAATCTTCATCAGAGTCCAGTCCAAGCTGGGAATAAACAAAATGGAGACTGCTTTAGAAAGAAGGTTGTAATTTATTGAAGAGCAGAACCAGAGAGAAACATGTTGCTGGGAGTGGTGTATTTTTATACCTTCTGGAGCTCTTGAGGTTGTTTCCTGTTCCTATTTGAGGCTTTGTATTTCCTGTGTCATGTAATTGGACCTGAGTCTGAGTGTGCCCTTTTGGTATTGGTGGGTTAATCCTATTATGTTCCCAAAGGTCATGTCTTTTAAAGTTTGGGTGGAGTATATAGATTTTAGAGGTCTTTGTCTTCCTAATCTCATAGCTTCTAGCTTCCTGGCCCCAACCTTCCTGAATGGATTATTGAATTTGCATTTCTAAAAGCTGGCCTCTGCCTAGAGGATGAGGCTGTTTTCTGTGGGCTGGTTTCTGTCTTTTTATTCCATTATTCCTTTGGGGAATTATATTCTGCCTTATTAATATTTCTCAAAATATTTCTTTCTCTGGATTCTTCCCACAAGAAGATCCAGAGAATCCAAGCTGCAGGAGAAAGGAGAGGGAGAGATCCTATTGCATAACCAAAGGTTTGCTCTTGAATTGCTATATGTTATTCATTGGAGGATAAACTCTGGGATAAAAGTAGGTGAATATCACTGTCAATTTCAATAGCACTTGAACAGGACATTTCTGAAGAAAAAAACTGTAAGTCAATTGAATAAAAAAAAATTAAAGGAATGTATTTGTCCCAACTCAGAGGTGAAAGTATAACATGTAGTTGGTTGGCTATGATTTAGCAAGGAATACAAGGGCGTAGCAGTTTGCTTGCCACAAAAGAAAGTCAAGCCTCATAAACATCTGGAACTTCCCTTAAGGAAGATTTCAAAGCCCATCAGAGATTTGCTTTGCTTTACTTGAAAATTTGTGATGCAGCCTGATCTCCATCAGCAGCAACTTCAGCCCACCCCTCACAAGAGTAAGTCTCTTACACGGCAACTTTATCTTGAAACACTGCGCTGGAAATTATCAAAGTATACAAGGTCTCTTCAGCCATGTGATCAGGGAAAGGGAAGTGTGCCATAGAGTCAAACTCAAAAGTTCCATTGGTGATTTACTTAATTTTGAAGATTTACTTAATTGCTCAAGTAATCATTGACTAAACCAGAGTTGACTACGTTCACACATCATGCTAAGCCAGGAATAGTACTTTATAAGGTATATTAAGGCAAACTGAACAAACTATAGTAACTTAGCATGAAGGTCATCTCAGCTGCCCAACTAAGGCAAGGAGGTACCTACTGTACATTGGCCAGCAACAATACAGGAAGATGCTGGAGGCAGATGATCAGTTTAGTGACAATGGCAAAGGTATCCATTCATACTGCTCAGGAGAAGGCTATGGTAAACCATTTCTGTATTTTTATGAAGAAAACCACATGGATAAAAAATACATATAAGTGACAGGTGATGGGCCCCTCGGGTCAGATGGCACCCAACATGCTACTGAGGAACAGCTGAAGATCTTTCGGCATATTAATTGTATTTATGATGTGGCTAGATTAAAGTCTTTGGGACCATACAGGAAAAGAAAATTCAAAATTGTGAAGAGAGAATTATAGTAAGAATGTGGAGTATAAGTATGAAGTATATAAGGAAAGCTCAACACAGTCAAAAATGAAATGAAAATCAGGGTCCACAAACACTGGCTGGAAGTCAAATGCCACAATCTCAAATCCTTAATCTCTACCATACCGACACCAAACAGCACCAGTTTGATTGGAGCAACACCAAAATATTGGCCATGCTACCACCCACAACGTTCATGAGATCATTGAAGCCTGGCACTCCACAAGCAATTCCATCAACAGACACCTCAACCTAAAACCAGCCTATGAACCCTCAGAATTTAGATCAACCACCCAGCCAGCCAGAGACAGCAGCAGCCCTCAACCAACCCATGCAAGCCCCCCTGCCCCTCCTACTAGCAGTTTACCTACCAATGACCCTGACCTGATGTAACCTCTCCATCACAAGCCTCTCACCAATGACTCACACCCGACCCATCACAAGACCCTCACTGGACACACTTCACACACCCACACTTGAAGGCCTTATAAACAAAACACTGACACTGACATCCCCCAAACTCTGCTGAAGATGTTATCCAGCCTGGTAACAAAATGTTCAGAAACCAACCCACAAGCTCGGAGAACGAACCTTCAGCCTCATTAAATGAAATGACTGCAAGACTAACATATTAGACATTAGTGAATTGCAATAGATGGATTGAACATTTTCAGAAGATCATACCATGTATTAGTTCATGAAAAACAAAGAAGAAATTGTGTGGCTTTTATAGTTAAGAAGGGTATAGCAAGAACAGTACTTACCTACAATGCAATCAATGGCCAAATAATATCTATTAGTTTTTGTGGACAAGCCTTTATATGACAATCAATCAGGTTCATCCACCAACCACTGATGCAGAAGAAGAGGTTGGTGACTTCTATGATCAAGCTCAATTTGAAATCGACAGAATATGCAAACAAGATGTCCTGCTTGTGAACGGTGACTGGAATGCCAAAATTGTAAACATGAAAGAGAAAAATGTAGTTGAATTGCATGGCTTAGGAAATCAAAAAGGAGCAGGAGACTGGCATTAATTTCTGCCACTCCAATGACTTCTTCATAACTAAGTTCAAACAACCAAAATGTCATCTCTATACATGGACATCACCAGATGGAGTATATGAAAATCACATATTATCATGATATATAATTGCTAAAAAGAGATGAAAGTACTCAATTGTAGCATCAAAGACATGGCCAGGTCATGGCAGATCATGAACTGTTGCTATGCAAGCTCCAAGTTAAGCTTAAGAAGAATAAATCTACTCAGTTTCTATGATATTTCCTTCAAGATATACCCACCATTTTCAAAAGAACATCAGGAATCGTTTTGAAGTCCTAAACTTCACTGATAGAGAACCATAGGAATTATGGAATGAACTTTAAAAAGCCATTAAGGATGAATGTGAAAAGGGACTGCCAAAAATAAAGGGGGGGAAAAAGCAAGCTAACTGGATGTCAAAAAAAAAATGAAAATTGCCAAGATGAAAAGAAAGAAAGAAAGCCAAGAAAGACAAACATCTTAAAAAGGAACTTAACAAAGACTTTTAGAGAGCTGTTAGAAGAGACAAGAAACAATATTGGAAACAAACATGGAAAAACAAGGAAAGTCTTTCAAAGGATCTCTGAATTCAGAAGGAGGTTGCACCCTTGAATTGATATACTAAAGGATGCCAATGGATAGATAGTAATCAATTCAAAGGAGACCAAAGGAAGGCGGAAGGAGCATGCTCAAACAGTGGATAGAAGAAATGTCAGCATTCAAGATGCCTTAGAAGATATCCCTTACTTACAAGAATTTTAGTACTAGAAAATAAAGTTAGATCAGCACTCCAGGCATTACTAAGACAGAAACTTGTTGGAATACTCACTGAAATATGGCAAGCAACAGAAGAAAAAACAATCAAAGTTCTAACCAACTTATGCCAGCAAATCCGGAGAATGACACAGTAGCCAATCGATTGAAAGAAGTCAATCTACATGCCAATAAAAAAGGAGAGTTAACAGAATGTGCAATGATACAATATCCTTAATTTCACATGCTAGCAAAATAATGCTTTAGGATTATCCAATGCGGATTAGAGCTCTACATGGAAAAAGAGATGTCAGATGTTCAAGCTGGCTTTAGGAAAGGCCAAGGAACATGAGACATTTTTGTTGATGCATGCTAGATAATTGAAAAAGTCAAAGAATACAAAAATAAGCCAGTATGAGCTTCCATCTATTATAAAAAAAAGACTTTGATTATGAGCATCATGTCAAGCTATGTGCTCAGTGCTCAGAAAAATGGGAATCCCAGAATATCTCATTGTCCTCATGAAAAACGTGTACTAGTCAGAAAGCCCAAGTCCAGCAGAACATGGTGAAGGAGACTAGCTCCAGATTGGCAAAGGAGTTCAGTAAGACTGCATATTCTCCTGTTAGTTATTCAATATATATATAGAATATATATTACAAGCTAGACTGGAAGATGACCATGGTTTTAAAACTGAAGAAAGAAAAATCAATAATCTGCACTATGCTGATAGCTGAAAATACAAAGGATCTTCAAGTCCTAATATTAAAAGTCAAAGAGCACTGTGGAAAAAAATGAGACTAACATTAAATACAAAGAAGACCAAATTAATGACAACAAGTTGAACAAAACAGTTTTAGAATAGACAGTGAAGATATCAAAGTGGTAGATAGCTTTGGTGTTTTAGGATCAAACAACAACAGTAAAGGAACAAGCAATCAAGAAATACCCTGCAGACTAGCACTTGCTCAAGCAGCCATGAAGGTTTTAAAAAAGATATTCAGGTACCATGATATGTCTTTACCTGCAATGATCAGAATCATGTAAAGCACGGTAGACTTGTGCGTTCCTTTACTCTCAATGGAAGCAAAGTTGGACTTCAAAGAATTAGATGGAAACGGTATTGATGCTTTTGGACTTTGGTTTTGGAGAAGATTCCTGAGAATATTGTGGGCAGTCAAGAAAATGAATGGATGGGTCACCTGAACAAAGCAACACAGAGTTCTCACTTGAGGTGCAAATGACCAGGCTCAAATTATCCTACTTCAGGCACATTATGTGAAGACCTAGCTCTCTAGAAAAGATTCTAATGCTGGGAAAGGTAGAATGAAAGAGAAGAGGATGACCAGCAGCAAGGTTGATAGACCCAGTTATGGTGGTGATGAGTGCATGGTCAAGTGGCATGAAAGAACAGGTTAGGGATGGATCATCTTGGAGAAAAATCTATTTACATGGTCACCAGTTGAATAAATAAGTCATTAAAAAACACCTGACATCATAGAGAGCCACTGTGGTGTATGGTTGAAGGAATCAGGCTAAAAACCAGCAGACTGGGGTTCTAGTACTGCCTTAACCACAAAGATTGGTGACACTGAATCTGTTGTATTCTCTTTCAGCCCAAGGAAGAAGGCAATGGCAACCCACTTCCAAAAAATATTTTCAAGAAAACTGCAGGGACTTATCAAGGCAGTCCTCAGAAGTCAAGACTTTTCTTGAAGGTACCAGAAAGGAAAAGGAAAAGAGAGAAAGAAAGAAAGAAAGAAAGAAAGAAAGAAAGAAAGAAAGAAAGAAAGGAAGGAAGGAAGGAAGGAAGGAAGGA
>JANHFS010121351.1:0-17209 GCA_032467975.1 Trimeresurus albolabris
AGTCTTGATCCTCCTTTAGTATAAGTGAAATAAATGCACACCTCCAAGATGGTGGTACTTCTTCTCCTGACTAAATACTATTAAAAAGACATCTCAAAGGTTCTAACATTTCTTCTGACAACATTTTATAATATATTGCCGTTAACCCATCTGTACCAGGAGCCTTGCCAACCTTTAGTTGTTTAATTGCCTCTATAATCTCATTCAGCACAATTGGACAATTCATCATTCCTTGTTGTTCATCTGAAAGTCTGGGGAAATTTGCTTGTTGCAGATATCTATCTATTTCAGAAGGCTGTATACTCTCAGAGGCATATAATTTTGAAAAATATTCCAAAAAAGCCTTTTTAATCAAATTTTGTTGCAAAACCTCTTTACCTTTATAATTTATTTTCTCAATAACTCTTTGTTTTTGTTTCTTTCGTAATTGATAAGCTAACCACCTTCCAGGTTTATCTGCATTGCAAAATGTATTATGTTTCATATATCTCAGGTTAACTGCCATCTGATCAGCCAGTAACATATTAAATTGCTCTTTCAGCATTACAATAGATGCCTTTAAATTATTATCCATTGGATTTAAGGAGAAAGCTTTTTCTTTTATTTTTATCTCCTGCTCCAAGTCTCTATGCTTTTGTAACTGCTTTCGCCTATGAGCAGTATTCATTGAGATTAACGCACCTCATAAATGCCTTACTAGCATCCCACACCATTGAGATAGAAGTGCCTTTGTTCATATTCAACATAAAAAAGTATTTTAGATGATCTTTAAGTTTTTGTACATTGGATTCATATTTTAGTAGGTTCTCATTTAATCTCCAAGTCCTCTTACTTCCTCCTTCAGTTAAAAATTCTATCCACACCGGGCTATGATCTGATAAAATTCTGGGAAAAATCTTCACTTTCTTAACCTTAGGGATTAAATCATTGATAATCAAAATAAAGTCAATTCTAGAGTGTGATTGATGTCTATCTGAAAAGAAGGTGAAATCACTTTCTCCTATATTCCGATCTCGCCAGATATCTTGTAACTCCAAATCCTCTTGCAATGCGAAGAAACTTTTAGGCAATTTAATTTAAGTTGAAACTTTAGAAAAAGTCTTTTTATCTTTCTTGGGATCTATTACACCGTTTCAGTCTCCCATCATAATAACTGATTTATAATCCAACTGAGTTATCTTTTGATGTAAAAGATTATAAAATTGTTTCTGCTACTGATATTGATTAGGTGCATATATGCCAACAACAAGACATTTTTTCCCATTCAATAAAAATTCAATAAACACAAATCTTCCTTCTGTATCAGAGTCTACTAACTTTGGCAATAATTCTTTCTTAACATAAAGAACTACGCCGCTTTTTTCTTTGGTGCTGGGGCAATAAAATGACGTCCCAATTTAGAATTGAACAAATACTTTTGGTCTTTTAATGTAATATGTATTTCTTGCAAACATATAATATTATTTTTATGTTGTTTCAGATAATGAAATATTTTCTTTTTTGTGGTGAATTCAATCCATTAACATTTAAAGTTATTAACTTAGCCATCTTTTGTCTTTTGAAGCTTCTGGAGCATCCCTTGTATATCTGACATAACAGATCTCTTTGGTCTAGCCCCCTCCCACTGGCTCTGAGGTAAACAAATATGTTTTGTTGTTGTTTTCTTTCCCTTTGTTTATAAGCTGCACGTGTCATTCTCTGCTCCTTTGGATCATCTTTTACATCCATCAATTGCTGACTCTGGAAATCTCCTGCAGATAGCTCCAAGCAGCTCAACAATTAGTTGTTCCAATGCTTCTTCCATTCCGTTAGTTGGCAACGCAGGTGAATCAGCTTTCAAGACCGTTAGATAAAAATCTTTGAGTTTATGACGAATCCCAGTATAAAATTTCCTGGTCAGCTGTGTCTGTTGATAAAAAATTTCAATGAGTATCAGAGGTGGAGACAATGTCTGGCTTCGCTGCAAAAACGAAGACATCCCGAGCTGCGGAGGAAGCTCTGAGCTCGGGAGGAGTTCTCACCTTCGTCTACCTGAAAGCTCCTAGTGAGACTAGGGAACTCTACTCCTACTCAGATTAAAGCTCGCCTTCTCTCCTTCTCCCGGAGAGAAAGCTCAAGCCGCCAAACAGCTGATAAGCACTGTTTCGGCGGCTTTAACGCAGTCCCAGACGGGAGGCTGTCAAAACCTCCATTGGCCGTTGCCCAGCCACCGGAAGTCCCGTAAACGAAGTGTTATCAGCCTTGTTCCCACAGCGGACTTAACACCTGGGGATTGGTTCGTTTGAACTGACGGGATGAACTGTTTGGGTGGAGTTTGCTTTTTGCTCCTTTAACCTATTGATTTGAGCGGGAAATCCTCAGATCCTTCCATGCTTGTGGTCAACTTCTAATAAAAGTTTCTCTTGGGATGAACCTGTTCCAAGAGTTCTGTTTTCTTGGGAAGAGGTTTTGAAGTGGGTCCTTACAGGAAGATTCTCCGGTCTTGCAGCATTGTTGATAAAATGCCACAAGAGTCCCTTTGTCTGTGAGGATATCCTCTAGGATCTCCCAAAGGGAACTGGAGTCTTCAAGACTCCCCTTTCCAGATGGATCCACAGCCATCCAAAAGCCATCTTGGGTCATTCCGAAATGTTCCCATACAAGTCTAGGGAGCAGCATTGCCCGGATCAGCAGATCCATTGACAAGATTTGTGAAGTCTTGCGATTCCTACTTTCTGACCTAGGCCTACCCTCTTTCTGTATCTTCCTTCCGATCATCCTTTGGCCAAGTAATCATTGATTAATTCAACTGCCCTTTGACCTGTTTCTTGGTGAGGATCTTGTTTTTGTGGCCTATTAGTTACCACCTGGGCTGATGGTGGGCTGCCCTTTAAGACCCCAGTTAGCCCAGCTAACAGCTATAAAAGCCCTGGGGCAAAGCATCTGAGTGTGGTACACTGCTAGGTTATTTCAGTCCTCCTGCCCAATCAGACTAAGTTGTCACGCCCATCCTTGGCTGGTACCTTCCAGTTTCATCGACGGCGGAGCCAATGACAACAGGTCGACGTGACAACTCTCAAATGTAGTACAAGGAAAAACAATCCCTGACACGGACCTAACTGATCTCTAGGGGGGTGGGCGTGGATTCTTCATCATGCTGAGAAGAGGTGTTCAGGTAAGCCAACGCTCCTCCAGCATGATGACTGAAGAATCCACCAATGGGTTATTTCAGTCCTCCTGCCCAATCAGACTAAGATGGGTGCTACAGTTCCATTCCTTCATCAGAGCTTTCAGATGGCCCTGACGGCTCGGCGCCCATTCATGTGCTTCCTCATCTGAGTCATCTGCGCGACTCAGGGAATTAGAGGTCGGAGCTGGGCCTAGGAATGGATCAAGACAGCAAAATAATTTTAGTTTTCTCTGGAAGACTGGGAAGTTTCCCCCTAAGGTAGAGAGCCACAGGGGGCTCAAATAGCAATTGAAAACCATGTTTGTCAACCTCTGCCAGGTGAGAGTCGACTGGAAAGGGGTTATTGAACGTGGCCCCTCCTGGGCTACCTGCTGGGAGAGACCAGCGGCTGTAGACAGATGTCCATGTATGGGGGGGAGAACTGGGCAGTGAGGACCCCACTTGACATTGAGAACAAGGTCTTAAATGCTGCATGAGATCCCATCTTCCCCCAATGCAGCCAGGGTTAGCGTAAAATGGCAATGCCCCTGGTTAGTGGAGAGATGCCAGAATTGGAGTCACAGTATCCAGAGTGGGGCAATATGTTTCAGGGGTGATGATCCTGGATAGGTTCAACAGGATGTTTTAATACCAGTGACATCTTCAGCCCTCTTGACTCCATGCCCAATCCCTGTTCTGCAGACCCTTGGAATCCGGGTTTTTGACTCACAAGAACCTGATCTATTAATGGTCAAGGCAAATTGGCATTAGATAGGAGTTGACAGACTTAAATGGGCAGCTGAATTTTTAGGTCTCTTACTAGAGGAGCATAACAATTCCACCCTCAGGCTGAGCCTGGTGGCCTGTCTCCTACACCCCTCTTGTTAGTTACCTGATTGGGCAGGAGCAAACTCCTACACCATTACTTATAAATTAAGGCGTCACACCTTATCTGCGTGGGATTATCTCTAACGTCGTAATCTCTTATACCCCAACTGGAAGACTACTATTGAAACCTAGAGTTTTTCCTGTTAAACATAGAGCTAATCTGGCCATCCGCTTAACTCTTAGGCCATTTATTAAGAGGTAACAACTAGTAAAATTGGCTTCTATCCTTTCCATTTTTCTTTGGGTTCCAAGGACTCCAGAGGTGACTGCCTCTTCTGGAATTGGACAGCACCTGTCCAAACGAAGTCAAAAACACTGACACAAACTTGTAGTTTTATATAAACAAATACATTTTACATCTATATTTACAGCAGCCAAGATAGACAGGAACACAAGAACATCATCATGAGGTAAATCAAACAGCGCACAGAAGAAAAGGGGAAACCTTCCCCTTGACACGTTAATCTTTATATTCGTGTCTGGAGAATGCTTATTGATAGAATTAAGTCAGATTCAGCTGAAGGAGATTCCTTTTCTTAGTTTAAAACTACAACAAAGTCTCTGAACTCGGAGATAACTAAAAACAAAATTGTTTAATACTTAGCTTTCGTCAGTCCTCTGCTGACATCGTCAGAGTAAAACTTGGCGGTCGGAAGACCTGCTTATATAGCCAGCTGTCTCACTTTCCCCTAGTCAGCTGTGTTGCTCCTGATCCTGCCGCCCTCGCCTCTGTCCGTTCGATTCTTGGCGTTTTCCTCCCCCCGCCTGCTCCGTTCTCTCATTTTGCCGCTTACAGCTGTGCAGAGTGATTGCTGCATCACCCCTTTTGCCGTCTCGTCCAATAGCCTCGATAAGTTGTCGCGTAGTCCCATCTGGGGGTGTTTCCTCCATCATGCGTCTCGTCCTGATCTTAGTTTTTATACATGATGATGAAAGTGCCTTCTCACATAAGTAGGTGGAACCAAATGGCAATAACGCTACGGTAGTTTTCCTCCCCCACTTCCTGGTACGGTTTTGCAACCACACCCCTGGCAAGAAGACACGAGTCAACGGGTTCCATGTCCCAGCGCCTTACATGCATCCTCCAACAGATCCCATCCCCCGCCCTCTTAACCAGCATCCGGTATGCACGGTCTTAAGACAGCCAGGCAACATGCACTGCAGACTCCCAGTCCCATGCGCATTCCTGTACTGTATGGCTGTGTGTTTGGCCATGCTGACGGCTCTTGGCTCCCTACCTCAGCCTCACGCCCGTCAGCTGTTTGGCGGCTGGAATCCAGAGCCGCTCGGAGTCAGGCCGCGCCATCGGTCTTGACGCCCTGCTGCAGCCTCGCGCCCATCAACTCTTCGACGCAGCCGACACCCACGCCATGTAGAAAGGGATGGCTGTCGGCGCCCCACACGTCATTTTCGACCCCTCACCTCACCTGTTAGTGTTGAGCCCGCAGGGGCTTGACATTCATGGCGTTGTCCATAATAAAGACAATACAATCCAACAAATTCTAGTATCACATCCTTTTGACTTGGATGGAAAAAGCAAAGTCTGTGCAATTTTTCCAAATGATTTTTGAATGGCAGTTTCAATATCTTAAGTGTAAACAATAGAATGTAGTTCACCTTGATATTTTTAAAAGCTTGACGGCCTTCTCTACTTCAGATAAACCCTTTTGTTGTGGCCTCATGAAGTGGTTTCGCTGTGAGGAGATAATTTTGGGCCCAAATTTGACAGAACCTGGGCACTCCCAGAAATCCTTTAAGTGTTTTATGGATCCTGGGTTCAGCCATACGGCAGATTGCCTGTTTTCTCTGAGATCAGCTGCCTTGTGAAACAAAAAACCTGAGGTGATTGGATTCTTCCTTCTCTTTGAACACTATAGACATATTGACCAAGGTCAGGTCAACAACCTTAAACACTCAAAAGAGCCATTTGGACCCTTTCCCCACAGAAAACACCGGGAGCCACAAAACCCTTTCGACATCTAAAATGAAGATAACACTGCATATGTTGTTTTTTTACCTTTATGCTATGCTCCGTCTGGAACCTCTCGGGGTTCATCAGGCGCCTGGGGCGGAACCATTTTGTCACTTCCGATTCAGCCTCCCCGCGGTGGGATGTAGCAGTAGGAAGGGCCAGCCGAAGGAGAGAGTGATCTGACCATGACGGGCTCAACGACTATTTCCCCTAAACCATGATCACTCAACCACTGGCCGGAGGCAAAAACTTAAGTCCAATGAGTGTCCTCCGGTGTGGGTAGGGACATCAACTAATTGGGTCAGGTCTATGGCTGTCATGGAGGCCATGAACTCCCGAGCCACCTCAGATGCTTCACCTACCGATGGCAGATTGAAATCCCCCATGACTAACAGTCTGGGGGTCTCAATCGCCATCTCGGTTATCACACTGAGAAGCTCGGGTAGGGCTGCTGATACATAGCAGGGAGCCAGGTATACAATCAGCACGCCCTGCTGCCTCCCATGACCCCACTTCACACCTAGGGATTCACAACCGGCAGTCTGCGGCACAGTGGTCTCCCTTGGATCCAGGCCCTCCTTAATGATAACCGCCACCCCCCCACCCCGACCCTGGGCTCTCGGCTGGTGAAATGCACAGTAGTGGCGGGCACATTTCAACGAGGGGCACCCCCCTCTTGGTCCAACCAGGTCTCCGTAATACCCGCCAGGTCCACCTCCCCCTCCGATACCAAATCATTTTGGAAAAAGTTGGAAAGAAAGAAGATCGATTAATAGTAAAAGGGAAAAGGTTATTCACGCAAAGTTGAGAGACACATGGGCAGAGGAAAATGGCATGCAGTTGCAAGAAGGAAGTGAATGTTGAGAGGGAGGAGTTAAAGACTATGTTTTGTTTTTGGCTTATGTTGTGGGTGGTACATAATGGCTGGACAGTTTGTGACATCTAGTGGTGAGGCCATTTCAATACAAGCCTCAGCTCTGGAAAATTTGCTTTGAAATGATGTATGGGAGTTGCACGAAAGTTCAAGTATGTCAATGAAGAAGAGAAGAATGTGGAGACTTCCGGTTTTGGTGGTGGACAGGACAGATGGAAGAAGCCAGTGCGTTGGCTTCCCAGTCCGATTTCACTTTGCCTAGCAACCCTTAAAGGATTGGAAAGTTGCCCTGGAGGGGCAGTGAAGATAGAGGGAAACTCCAGGAGCTCGGATCAGATCGGAGTGAATGGAAGAAAGCCTCTGAAAAGGCGGAAGAAAGGCTGCCGGAAGAGCCGACGCAGCCCAAGTCATCCCCAGCCAGAGGGGAAGTGAGGAGCTGAAGTTTAAGCACTCCGCTAAACAGCTGACTGTCAACAGTGTGCTAAGATGGGTGAGCCAGTGCTTTATTCCTTCTCCTTATGGATTATAATACGTTGATCCCCTGATGGGGAAGAATTTAAGGGAAAGACCCCCAGAAGTATTAACTTATAAGCAGTGAGTAGCCACAAAGGGGAAAAACTTTCAAAGAATATTAGATATTGACAAATGAGTGTATGAGGACATCTAGTGGCGAAAGAAGAAATGGCAGCATAAACAAATGCTGGGAAAACTCTTATGACCTTGAAAAAATCAGCACCTGCAGAAAACAAAGTGCCTTGGTGTGAGGTCACAAGGGAAAAGACTCTTTATAGTTACATTTGTTGACTTTGGCTACAATTAAACAGAAACTATTTAGAGAAAGTGAATGCTTTGTTTCAGAGAGGTGGATTTGTTTTGAAACAGCTGGCTCCTTTTCACATTCAGGACTCTATTTTAAGATTGTTGGCTGTAAAATGAGTACATCCAACATTACTAGACTTATGAAGAAGACCTCTTCTGCGCCCTCTGTTGGACAATCCAGCCCAACAACCCAGGGATCTATTGAAACAACATTGCAGCGTGAGAATATAAGCACTGCCCAAAATGAAATGCAGCCTTCATTAAAATTGATTCAAGAGATGATGGAAAAAAACCAAGAAGTGACACAAAAAAATCATGAAGAAATACAAAGTAATTTTGAGAAATTGAGAGAAGAAATTTTGGATATAAAGACACAATTTGAAGCTCAACACCATATGATTATTAAAAATGAACAAAGAATTCAGAAGATGGAAAATAAATCAAAGGACATTGATAAAAAAATGGAAATGTTATCACAAGAAAATGAGAAATTAGAACAAGCCAATCAAAACCTAGAGGGGGCAGTAGCAATTTTAGAAATGGAAAAGGCGGAACATTATTTGAGATTTCAAAACATCCCTGAGGACAGAGAAGAAAACATAGCAGATATTTTGGCAGAAGCTTTGAGGGCAGATAAAGCAGAGATACAAATGGAGATAGACGAAATATTTCGAATTAATTCAAGCTATGCAAGGAAGAATAAGCTGCCAAGAGAAGTACATGTAAGATTCATGAAGAAAACAACATGAAATGAAGTACTGAGAAAAGTGAGAGATGAGCCATTACAATATAAAAATAAAGGAATTGTGGTTTTAAAGCAGATACCTAAGAGAGTAAGAGATACTCAAAGACACTACCATTTCTTAACCAGAAAGCTGATTGCAAAAGGCATAGACTAGATGGTTAATGATGGAAGGCATCTTAATAAATTGGAATAATACAAGGTACCGACTGGATTCAATTTGGAAGGCGGAGGACTTTGAAGCAAGAAATCGAGCAATCCTAGATGAAGGAGTGCATCAACGACAAGAGGAGAGCAAGGGACAAAAGCAAATGGAAGAGACAGCCCAAGGAACTACTATACAAGTAGGAGTACAGAAAGAGAAAGATGAACAAGAGGGTGAAGGTGAAGGAATGGCCAGAGAACAGAGGACTACGAGAGCGACTAGACCTAAATATAAATAATGGAAATGGAAATGGAAATGGAGAAAGAAAACGGAATCTTTTCAGTGAATGTAAATGGACTAAATTCTCCATCAAAAAGAAACAAAATTTTCACTTCCAGTTCTGGTACACGGCGACGGCAGTCGTGCCTGGAGACTCGTCTCCGTGCCGCCCAGAGTTTCCTTTGCCGGTAGACCTCCTAGGGGGTCGAAAGTCACCCTGGAAGGGCGACCACCGAGGAGGAGGCTTGCTGGTAGATAGGGAAGGGCGGCAGCTTCCCCCGTGTCTCCAGCTATCTCCTTAGGGCCGACGGAGCAAAGATCGGCCTGCAAGATGGCCGATCATTCTGCTGCACCAGCCGAAAGTCACACTGACATCTAAGCATAATAGACCCACCGCGAATGATCCGGGTGAGACTCTTTTTGTTCCTCTCTTCACCCTATGCTGTTTGTGCCTGTAAAAGCTTCGTTGGAATTATTTTCCCATCTGGAAAAAGCGGCTTTTGTATGTGTGGGAACAAAGGCATTCTACAAAAGGACAGAATAAAACTTTTTTAAAGACTATACTTTATCTCTATTAACATTGAGGTACAGAAAAAAAAATGTTTGTTTGTTTTTGGAGTGGTATTATTATCTTATATTGGTAGAGTATTTCTTTTTCCACTCTTTCTTTAAAAAATAGAAAAAAGGAAAAAATGCCATTTGAAAAAGATTTTTTTAGCTTACTGAGGACATCTACTGGTCAAAAGTTAATACTGTTATTGTTGACTATTTGGAGATGAGATGGTTTCAAGAGAAAAGATAATTTGAACCAGCTGTGGGATTTGTGGGGGTGGATACTCTTCAACTGTAGCCTTCACTAAAAAAGAAAAAGAAAAAGAAAAAAGGATTTCTCTTCAACTATTGTTAAAATGGAGAAGCCTCAATCATATTTAAATTGTAAACTTATACTGAAAAAGATCTATGAGGCCAAAGAAGAAATATGCACTACAATAAAAGAGTTTACCACAGAATTAAGAGCCAGAATTTCTACTTTAAACCTCAAAATTGACTCTCAGATTACACCTGACTATTCTACAAAACAGATTATGCAAGAAGTGGACTTAACTGAGAAGGAGCATTGGCTTACCTGAACGCCTCTTCTCAGCATGATGATGAAGACTCCACCAATGGGTTATTTCAGTCCTCCTGCCCAATCAGACTAAGTTGTCAAAGTTGTCACGCCCATCCTTGGCTGGTACCTCCCAATTTCATCGAGGGCGGAGCCAATGACAACAGTTCGACGTGATGACTCTCAAAAGAAGTACAAGGAAAAACAACCCCCTGACACAGACCTAACTGATCTCTAGAGGGGTGGGCGTGGATTCTTCATCATCATACTGAGAAGAGGCGTTCAGGTAAGTCAACGCTCCTTCTCCAGCATGATGACTGAAGAATCCACCAATGGGACTTACCAAAGCCCCAGCTGTCCCTACGGGAGGGAGTCAGTTGGGGCCTGTGTCCCTAGTCGTGGCACTACCTGTTGAAGGATTCGTCTACCAAAGGAAACCTCAGCTGAGGCAAATTTGTCCAGATGGTAATGCCTAATGAAAGGGGAAGGCGAAGACCATGTTGCCGCCCTGCAAATATACTCTATGGATGCTTGTGTTGCCCACGCCGCAGATGTGGCAACACTGCGGGTGGAGTGTGCCATCACATGACTAGGAACTAGTAGGGAAAGTGACACATACGCCCCTGCTATGCACGCCCTGATCCACCTACCTATGGTAGAGGCGGATACCTTCTGCCCCATGGATGAAGGCTGAAAGGATATAAACAGGGCTTCAGACCTACGAAAAGCCGCTGTGCGCTTGATGTAACAGTGCAAGGCTCTGCGTACGTCCAATGTGTGCCATTGCCGTTCCAGGTCATGTGGCGGACGGGGGCAAAAGTTTGGGAGAATAACCTCCTATGCCCTATGAAACACTGTGTTTATCTTAGGGATAAAGGAAGGGTCTAGCCTAAGAACCACCCTGTCCTCGTGAAACGTGCACAGGTCTTTCCTGATAGATAAAGCGGCCAGCTCCGAGATACGTCTGGCGGAGGTAATAGCAATCAGGAAGGAAACCTTGAGTGACAAGTATCGCAAGGAACAGGTTCTAATGGGTTCAAAGGGTGAGGCAGTTAGGGCCTGCAGAACCCAGGGTAGCTCCCAGGAGGGATACTTGTGAACCACGGGCGGTCTGCTATTCGTAATTCCTTTGAGAAAGGAGCGGACCATGGGATGCTGAGACAAGGATTCTGATCTGTCCCAGGAAAGCACCGTGGAAAGAGCCGCTACCTGCCTTCGAATGGTGTTGGGTGACAACCCCTTATTGACCCCCTCCAACAAGTAGTCTAAGACCTTTGGGATGGTCACTTTGGAGAGATTCAGGTGGTTCCTGTCCCACCAGTGGCAGAAATTCTGCCAAGTATGATCGTAAATGTGGTTAGTTGCAAGTCTCCTGGCAGCCTGAATCATGTCAATCACACCTGACGAGTATGACTCCTGAGTCAGGGTGCGGCGTTCAAGTGCCAGGTGGCCAACTGGAGCCATTGGGGGTCTGGATGTTGTAGGGCCCCTTGTGTTAACCATATGCGACTGTCGGGAATCCGCCATGGAGCCATTGTGGAGAGGCTCACTAGGTCTGCGAACCACAGCCATCTCGGCCAGTGAGGTGCAATGAAGATTAACTCTGCCTGTTCCTCCAGGATCTTACTGACAACTGCTGGAAGCAGAGGTAGAGGGGGAAAGGCGTACAATAGGCCTTGCGGCCATGGGCTGCGTAGCGCATCCTTCCCCTCTGCCCCCCGAGAGGGGAAACGTGAAAAGAACCTGGGAAGCTGGGTGTTCTCTGGCGAGGGAAACAGGTCCATGATCGGATGGCCAAAACTGTCTGTGATCTCCTTGAAGAGATCTGGGTACAACCGCCACTCTGAGTGGTCCACTATTGACCTGCTGAGGAAGTTCGCCTGCCGGTTCGCCTCTCCCGAAATATGCTCGACCCTGATGGAAACCAGGTTGTTCTCTGCCCAGGAGGCCAATGCCCAAGCCTCCGTCATGAGGGACCTGGAGCGAGTGCCCCCTTGCCAGTTCACATGAGCCTTTGCAGCTACATTGTCTGTGAGGACCAGCACATGTTTTCCCCCAATCACGGTGTGGAAGTGTTTGAGAGCCAGATGGATTGCCCTGAGCTCCAACCAATTTATGTTGTGCTTCAGGTCCAACCGTGACCACTGGCCCTGAGCCATCTGAGTTTGGAGGTGTGCACCCCAGACGAAGAGACTTGTGTCCATGGTCATAAGAATACAGTGAGAGTCCCCTTGCACATGGTCGAAGATGTCCACCAGTCAAGAGAGAGCAGTACCTGATGGGGGACCCGTACCAGTTGGTTGGAGGAGCTGGTGTGCAGTCTCTGGTATGGGAGCAGGAACCATTGGAGGGTCCGGGCATGTAGTCTGGCCCACCGCACTATCGCTATGCAAGATATTAATTTCCCCAGGAGCTGGGAAAGCAGAGCTAGTGTCACTATCATGTTCCTGCGGACCCTGAGGACCAGGTCTCGGATGCTCTTGTGACGATCCTCTGACAAAAACATGTGACAAGAGTCCGTGTCTATCACTGCGCCCAGGTGTAATAGGCGGGTTGAGGGAGCCATCTGGCTCTTTTTGAAATTTATCGAGAACCCATGGTCCTGGAGAGTCCTGATCTGACTGGGCAGTCGTGACAGATTTTGATTGGATCAGGATGTCGTCCAGGTAGCACTGGATGCGCACCGGGACCAATCTTAAGTGTGCTGCCAGAACCGCCAGGATCTTGGTGAAGACCCTGGGGGTGGAGGAGAGACTGAATGGTAGGGCCCTGTATTGGAAGTGGCGGTTCAGATGACAGAACCGCAGAAATTGGCGATGCTCTGGGAGGATGCATCTGTAGATATGCCTCTGTGAGATCGATTGAGGTCATGAGATCTCCTCACCTGATGCTGCCCAAGATGGAATGGAGCGTCTGCATTTTGAACTTCCGATATTGAAGATGGAAGTTCAGGCCCTTGAGGTCGAGGATTGCCCTCCAATCCCCTGAGGATTTTGGAACTACAAATAGGATGGAATAATATCCCCACCCCGCCTGGTCCGCTGGGACCTCCTCTATGGCTTTGATGCTTAGTAAATGCTGAATGGCATCTGCCATGAGACCTCTTTTTATTGGGTTTCTCAGGGCTGGACAAGAGACGAAATGGTCTATGCGTCTGGTTATGAACTCTAGGGACAGACCCTCTCTTATGGTCTGCAGAACCCAGGAGTCTGTGGTTGTGGTTTCCCATTGGCATATGAAAAGAGAGAGCCTGCCGCCAATGGGGGGGTCCCCCCTAAGTCACTTGGTGCGACGGAAGGGATGACCACCTCTGACTCAAAAGGAAGACTTGTTCTGGGCCTGGTACCGGGACCAGTCCCTGTAATTCGTCCTGTCAAATGGGCATTCTGTCTTGGGAATAGAGGGATGGTATGATTGTCCAGTCTCTGTTGTTGCACCAGTCCAAAAGGACTGACGGCAGCCATAGGGGAGGAAGCGTCTGTTGGCTCTCCTAGTAAAATGAGAGATGACCTTCTGCTTCTGCTTGTTCTCTGTTAGGTATGAGTTAATGCTTCCCCAAATAATATGCCTCCCTTGAAAGGAGCAGTGGCCACCCGCCCTTTGTGTTTGCTTTCGGCCCTCCAATTTTTAAGTCAGAGCAGCCTCCAAACAACTACGCTGGAAGCCATTGCTCGGGCCGAGTGCTTGGCGGAGTATAAGGACACATCCGCCATATACTCAGAGGTTGCTATAAGTTTAGTCATGTCCTGGTGGACTCTGACCTCCTCCAGGGGAATTCTCTCTTGTAGCTGTTTAAGCCAGGTAAGGGAAATCCTGGCGAAAAAGGAAGCGGAGGTTGCCACCTTCGCTGCCCATGCAGATGCTTGATGAGCTTTGCGGAGTGCTAGCTCAGATTTCTTATCCTCCACCTTAAGGGCCTCAGATACATCTGCTGGTAGGCTGGCTGCTGAGAATAGTGGGGCTAGGGACTCATCCACTTTGGGCACCTCCAATAGGTCCATCAAATTTTGAGCCATATCAACAATCTTACGTTTAGCTGCTTCCTGGGATGGTTGTGCGGCCGGGGATTCCCATTGTCCCTGAATATTCTTCAGGAATAAAGGGGGACAGGGGATTTGCTGATGCCGAATTACCGGTTTGGAGAACAGGGGATTTGTGTCCTGGCCGGTAGAAGTCTCCGGGGTGGGGACCGGATCGGAAGTGATCTTACCTGCGGCGCATACCCTGCGAAGTAAGGAAGGGAAAAGCGAAGCGTTGAATAGCTCTGCCATGGGCTGGGAGTCTTGTGGAGGCTCCTCGCAATCCGACCACTGGTCTGCAGTTCCATCGTAATCAGAAGCGCTAGCAGAATCAGGATCAGGTGAGGCAGCACGGGTCTGATCAAACATTATAGGTTGTGTTGAGATGGTTGGCACTGATGAGGACCTTGGCATGGATGCAGCTTGATGATGATGAGCCGATGAGGTCATGGCATGAAGGACAGCCTGTGATATCATTGTCTGCAGCTGGTCGGCAAAGGAAGGCTCATGTTACAGACATAGTCCCACTGCCGTCGATGTGGAGGTTGCTGTGGGTGCCGTGGAGGGGCCTGGCAGTTCGAGATCCTCCCCCAAAAGGAGAGTGCCTCCCTGACCAAAGGTCTATACTGAGACCTGCTGAGGCTCCTGCTCGGGTGACCACGCCCTTGGTGAGGTGAGCAATTGTTGGTCCATCTCAAGAGCTGCAATCGGGGGAAGAGGCGATTTATGCCCTTCCCCTGCTGACAAATGTTGAGCCCAAGAAAATTGCTTCTTTAGGGCACGATGCATGTGATCGGCCTGCTTGTCACTCAATTTACTTGACCTCTTGCCATATTTGGATTTAGCTTTGGCCTTTCCCTTAGCCGCCTCTTGACCAGGAGCGTTGCAACTGGGTATCTTGTCTGCAGTCGAAGGCTGTGACTCAGTGATGTCTGCCATGGTTAATCGAGAGGCGCTCCAGATGCTGCCCTGGAACTATCTCGCTCTGCAAGAGATGCAAGTTACCCCCCGTGGAGGGACTGGCTGCACGTGGATCAGTGTGTTCCGGCCCACTGGCCAAGCTGGATTCACACTGTACACTTCAAGGCACTCGTCATCAAGGTAAAGGACCAAGTTAATGTGTCCGTTTGCACAGTCCTGTGGTCAAGATGGTGACAAATCTCACGTGTCTCACAATAGTGGCAATGGTCAGATCCTGTTAAGCAACCACTAGATGCAGAGTGGCAGAGGCTAAGGTGAAGGATGCCAAGCGACCAAGGCCTAATGGAGTATGTAGGTAGATCCTAAGAAAGGGACCCACCAATCTGGTATGGATATAAATCCTGTTGTGATTATAACTGTCAACTGCCTATTTGTGCTCAAAATGGCGGCCCCGCTGAATGACAGGAGCCATTGGTGAAGAACAGTCAGAGGCCTATCAATGTGAGGTTGCTGTCCAGCAAAGTAAACAAAATGGCGGCCGCAACCGTGAGGCAAGAAAAAATGGTCTGGAATATTCCCTAGGGAATACTGCTGCGTCACAAAATGGCGGCCGCGCTGCTGTCCTGGGAGAGAGGGGGGGCTATCTTGAAGTGATCATAGGCCTAGCCGCAGATCGCGCAAAAAGACCCTCACGGTAATTTTGCCCTCAGGCTGGTGTTAAGCGAGGGGAAGAAATCCCAAATTATTCCTTTTGGCTCGTGCCGAACAGCTGAGAGGCGCAACGGCAATAGCGGTGCCTTCCAGTGGTAGCGGAGATTCCGAGGCTGAAGAACAATTGGTAAGAGAGAAATTTGCCAATTAGGTCTCTTATCCCCAGCAGAGCTCGTTCAATTACTAAAGCCGGCCTGTTAGGTAGACTGAAGTAAAGATTCAGCAATGTGCTGGGACCGAATGGCCTCAAAATGGCGGCTGCGAGCGTTTTTGGGGCTTCGACTGATTTTGTCTCCATGTGCCTTGAATGAGAAAAATCCCCAAAAAATGGGCTAGGGGAAAGGCTGTAGCTAATATGAGCTACCAGGAGTGAAGAATACCCCCCCCCTGAAATCTATCCGGAATGAGAGAGGGGAAGAGGAAAAATAATGCAGTTTAAAGGGGATAGCAGACAAAGCCCCCTAGAAGGAAATGATTAGAGGCTGGGAGCCTCCAACCCTATAACCAAAGGAATCCACTAATGGGTGAAGTAGGGAATAGTTTCTGTAGTCTAACTTGCCTGAAGAGAGTGCTTTGAGAGTCAAAGTTATCACGTCCTCATGGGCGAAAGACTAAGATGAAACTGGGAGGTACCAGCCAAGGATGGGCGTGACAACTTTGATAACTTAGTCTGATTGGGCAGGAGGACTGAAATAACCCATTGGTGGATTCTTCAGTCATCATGCTGGAGAATAAAGAGAATTTTATCTTGCCTTATAAGCAGTCCACCTATGGCTTTTAGAACCAGGAAAAGCAAAGACTGAGTTTTGAACTTTTGAAGCAACAAGACTTTATGGATAAAAGAAACAGAGGGCCAATGCAGAGGCCAAGATGGTTTTCATCGAATCAAATGACACTACAAGCAACAAAAAGAGATTCATCAGTTGGAAGGGAAGCTCTGCTATGGAAACCTGCCTGGCATAAGAGGAAGGCTAGAATAAGATTGAAAAATGACATTTAAAATTTCATGCATTGGATTAAAGGCAACCTAGAATTATGGACTGATTTAAGGATTAAGATTATGAGTTTGAAGTAAAGAGATGTTTTAGACTTGGATTGAATTAATAATTAATTGAATGTTAATCAAATAAGATGACTTGTTTGTTTCATAACATGGATGTTATTAGCTATGATAACTAACTGGATGACATTTGAATTTTGCTCAATGGATTGAAATGATTTAAGGTCTGATACTATTTTGTCAGCTTAAAGAGATTGATTAATTGATGGATTAGATATGTATAGGATAGATAGATAGATAGATAGATAGATAGATAGATAGATAGATAGATAGATAGATAGATAGATATACACATTTAGATATGTATAGGATAGATAAATATTTTTGGTTAAAAATGAAATATTTTTATATAATGGATTAAAGGTAATCTAGAATATTAAGAATGCATTCTTTAGAATGATAGGTTCATTTGTATGAAAATTATTATGTAATGGAATGAAGAAAATTGAAGAGATGTTTTAGATTTGAATTGAATTATTAATTAATTGAAATTTAATAAGATGATGTGATTCTTTGATGATAT
>JANHFS010122058.1:0-17197 GCA_032467975.1 Trimeresurus albolabris
ATCTTGGAGCCCAGGAAGATAAAATCTGTCACTACCTCCATTTCTTCCCCATCTATTTGCCAGGAATTGAGAGGGCCAGATGCCATGATCTTGGTTTTCTTGAGTGTAATTAAGATCAAGCGTATAAGATCAGGATCTTGAGTGTAATTAAGATCAAGTATATGATTATTTTTTAAAATTCCCTTTTGTTTTATTTAATTTTTTAAAGAAATTCTTTAACTATATACATGCAATTCTTTTTTTCTTTCTTTCTTTCCTTAGATGACTTAACTGATAATAAAGAGATTATTTTTAAAAAATCAAGAGATGTTGGATTACAGCCTTTTCTTTGACTTTTGGACAAAGAAAATGGACTTACTATTCAGGACCAGAAAGACAAACACATGGCTCCAAACAATTCATAGAATTATTATAGATCAACTATGAATGTCTGCTATGAATTATGGTATCAATTAGTTGAAATATGTATGTCTATAAATTTGCATCTTGCATGTTTTTGTTTTACTTTTTCCTCCCTTTTATAATTTTTGGTGGGGTTATTTTTTTTTGTATTTAATTCCTTTTTAAAAATCAGTTCAGGCTCTCTTTGGTCATCCAGACTTCCCTAATTTAGTATTGCTTGGGCAGCATTTTTATTGTGAGGTCTCACCACAATGAATATGTATTAGATGCTGTGTCAGACTTGCTGCAATTTAAACCTCTAAATAGAAATGATCCTTGGCTCCATTTATTGAGAAAAGTATAGTTTTATAAGAAGTCAAGTGCATTGCAGTAGTGCATAGCCAGAACTGAGAATGTCATGCCAAAATCCCAATGTCAATGCTCTGATTAGCAAACCCAATGAAAGGAACCCTTAAGCCAATTAAATCCCAAAAGGTAAAACTTTATTGGATACACCATCTCGGAACTGAAGAAGCAAAACCAGCGCTGGTTTTTCCCATGTGAAAGCTTGCCTAGTTAAACAATAGATTCCCTTATCCCCACCCCTTGAGTGTTCACCCCTATAATATAATTGAACAATGGGAAAATGTGTGGAATAAAGGATTAAAATATACATTAAATTATAAACTAAAATTTTTTTTACGTGATGTGCTGTTGGTACTTAACACCAGACAAGTTATCACATGCTGCAACCCCAATGAATACCGGTACCATGAGGCAGCATCAGCCATGACCAAAGGGCAACATCTGAGTGTAAGTGAAGGATGGGCAAATTATAGAGGCCCCTGGTAAACCTTGGCAGAAACCTGGGTGATGTTGAGAATCCAGGAATGCCAGCAGCTTCTCCCTCTATGGACACCACCATCTTGCCTGTGATAACAATGGCTAGCAAGTGCCTGAGAATTATATTTGTTAGGCCTGGGAAATTTTGTGTATGCACACTTGCAACTGGGCATGACAGACTTCTTTGACGTATTTTGAGCAAAAGGATCCAGACTGATCTCCACTGGGCCATTGGAAGCGGTCCTCGGGGGTTGCTTGACTTCAGGGATGTCATGTGGTTACGCATCATGACCTGTGCCACAGTTTTTCACAGACCCACAACATTGAAATAGGACCTGTATCATCTCTTTTTGAGATTATTCCATTTATTCCCTGGCATGGTTTATAAATGAGAGGAATTGCGTTGTAGAGTTTTTTTCCCCCTTAAGGAACCCCTTTTTATAAGAGTTCCAAATTAGTAGCATTTATTAACCATACACCCTTGGTTGACAAACATCCAAATAGAAAACAATTCCCTAATCAAAGAACTACCCAAGACAAAACTAAAGCCCCACCAGCACTGGCAGGGTGAGCTGTTGTATGCAAACAGGGAGAAAACCCCATTCTTTCCTAGCAATGAAGAGGTTACCATCTGTAAGTAACCATCTGTAAGCAAATAATCACGTTCAGAAAGCACCAAGGACTCCACAGCTCAATTTTGAGCTGTATATATTGTCAGCTGTCATCATTATGCCCAGTCACGGCCAGTTGTTAAGTGGCAGACTTAATATTTAAAGTATCTGTTCCTGAGCTATTCAAGGTCAACAGCAAAACAAGCAAAAACCGAAATCAAATAGAAAAGAGGCGCTCAGATTTACAATATACTATAATGAGATCAGAAAAAAACACAAGTGGAAAGGGGAAAGCAAAGCAAAAAGTTCAGAGTAGAATCCCCTACTCTGGTCCCCCATCCAGCAATCTCTTCAGCCAGGTCTCTTTCTGAGAAAACTCTGTCTTGTCAAAATTATCTCCCGCTCTCCTTTAGGTACACCTTCCATCAGACTCAGTCATAGTCACCTAATCCATTCTCAAGGGCTTTTTTGAAAATAAAAAGGGATGGGGCCGAAGTAATTTTGGGAAGAACATCCTGTAGGGAAGGAGCCACAACTGAGAACACAGGTATCCTGCAACCCACCAAATGTAGATCCGTAGCCATCTTGAAGTTCTTTCAAGAGAAATAGGCAATTACAGTATGGTGAAGCAAGAACCAGATGGTAATTTACTCTGCCAAGCACAGACATCTCTCCAATTCTGCTCACTCACTTCTGCACCACTTTTTCAGTATAAATTGTGCCTATTTCTCCAGAGATCCCCCTGCTTTCTTCAGTGGCACTAATTTTTCTATATCATTTTTCTTGTTAGCTTATCTCCTGATTCCACCAAACGCATCAACGGGATTTTGTACTTACTTTTCTAGTAATACTGAAAAATAGATAAAACTCTGGGTAGCATTCATTCAGCCAATCAGTTTCTTTGCTTTTCATTTGTGAGCTCATAAGAGAGTGGCAGGTACATGAGCTCACAAAGCAGAAGTAAATAAAACTGGATAGTTGGCTGAATGAAAGCTATTCACTCAGAGCTTTTTCTCAGTGAATGCACAGAGTGCACCTCTCCTTAGATTTGGTTTTGTTTTTATTTTAGCTGTATTTACATAATTTCGGTTTAATTTATTTACAGTATTTGCTTATTTATCTCATTTAATATCATATTTACTCAGTTTAGTTTAGTTTACATACACTGTTTATTTATCATAGTTAATATATTTGTCTGTTTAATTTAGTGTGGGATTAGCTTAGTTTGGTTAAGTATAGTACATTTCATTTATGATGGATGTATTCCTATACTATGCAGGGAAACTCCTGTTTAAGGTAAGAGATTCTCTATTTTATTTATTAATTTAATTATCGACACATGTGTGAGTCTAGGATTAGTTTAGGATTCAAAGAAATAACATGACAGGTAACATGACATAAATAATAATAATGAAATAAAATAAGAATCAAAGGAATCTAGGAACAAGCAAAAGTTACTTTAGAATATTTTTTAGAATAACTTTTGAACTTGAACATTTAAAAAATATCGGTACATCTTCTTTCAGGTCCTTTCTTGGTGAATTCTGTTAATATGTTCCATTTAAACATGTCCTCGGGACCCACATCCAGAATGGCTGGGAAACATGACTCTGCTTGGGGTGCACAGAAAAGTATGTAGTCATGGGGCTGATTAGGAATCCCTCTTCCTAATTAATTTGTAACATCGCTTGCCTCTTTTAAATCTTATAAATGGTGCTCATCTTTTTAATATTTGGGAACTATTAGGCTGGCAAGACTGAAAACTGATTTAATAGTATTTTTATACTGCTGACACCATATGAACTCTTGACAATTTACAAACAGCTGCATAAAATCCATACAACTAGTAGGCAGGAGGTCCAGAGTTACTTTATGCTCAAGTAGAGATGGGAGGATCCTAACCTCTGACCATGTTGTCAGTCGATTATTCTTACATTTATATTGTAAGAAAAGTGCTATTAAAACATTACTTTAACAGCAGAACAACTAAAGGCAGCTTCAGCTTGCCTTGCAGCTGGCTAGAGGTGAAAGTCAGGTATTGTCATGAGGATTGTTGCGGTCTTCATGCTATGGTTAGAGCAACATGAAGATGAACTAGTTGATTTATACCGATTGCTCCAAATGAACAAAGAAATAAATACAATCCCAAGCAAATTCAGTTTTATCTCCTATCCTATCGGCCTGATTTAACTTTACAGAAAACAATCTATTATGGGCTGCTAGCTGCAGAGGCAGAGTCAGTAAAAAGGAACCCTTTTCACTAATGTATATCCAACTGGTTTTTGTTGATCTGCTATAATTATTTCCAAGCAGCAACATTTCCAGAAATACATATACATATGTATACATATACATACATATACATAACCATATTTCAAATATATTTTAATATATTTCCTTCCAGATCAGTTTTGAGATATCATAAATTCTTTGAAGAATTATATGGATCATATGCAAGATTAATATTGCTTTTTAAAAGCTATTTAGAGCTAGAGGATTAAATTTTTATTCCTCACAGATTTTTACAAATAGAGGGAAGGATAGCAACATAATTATTCTCAGCAGCCTCATTTGTAATCAGCCTGTTTAATTTTACTGCTGAAAATCTAAATTTTTAGATCTGTGTCCTGAGATACAAAGAAGCACAAAGAAAACAGAAGGAGTACATCAATGGACTACTGGCAAAACATCAGGAGGAGCTGGCAGGAAAAAATGCCAGAATCACAGCCGTAATTAATTTTCCTTACAATCTTGTGTTAAACTTCTCTTTCTATCTGCTTATTTCTATTCTATGACTAATGGATGTTTCTTATAATGCCTATATCTTAGTTGGAAGATGAAAATAAAAAACTGGCCAGCAATATTGCAACCATTGCTCAGGAAAACAGCAAACTAAAGGAGAAACTTCAGAAAACTGAAGAAAGTGAGTATTTTTTTTAACCCATTTTAATTATTTTCATTTTAAAAATGAAAGTGATTGACTGAAGTTTAACTTCACAAGTATTAATTATTTTGTTATTTTTTTGGCCAGGGCTTGCCCAGCTGACTACAGATGACACAGAATCCATAGAAGAGAGGAATCAGCAACAGCAGATGGAAGAAATGGAGGGGGAAGTCGAAGAGATATGCTTCGAGGTAGACCTATCCGGAAGGGGCATTGTCTTACCTGAACGCCTTTTCTCAGCATGATGATGGAGAATCCACGGATGGGGTTTCCTTCATCTTCCTGCCCAATAGACTAAGTCTGACAAGTTGCCATGTCTCCTGCTGGGCTAGTCTAACCCAGTTGCAACGAAGGCGAAGCAGCAGACGATAGTCCGACGCGTTGGTTCCTCCTACCTGACACAGGACCTGACAGACACTAAAGGGGTGGGTGTGGATTCTCCATCATCATGCTGAGAAAAGGCGTTCAGATAAGACAATGCCCCTTCTCCAGCATGAGGATGGAGAATCCACAGATGGGGTATACCAAAGCTGCCCTGTCCCTATGAGAGGGAAAAAGTCAGGGCCTGCATCCCGCTTGATGACACTACTTGTTGTAACACCCTCTGACCAAATGAGGCATCCGCGGAGGTAAACTTTTCTATTTTGTAGTGCCTTATAAATGGGAAAGGCGAAGCCCAAGTCGTCGCCTTACAGATCTCGCCAATGGACGCTTGCGTTGCCCAAGCTGCTAATGTTGCAGCACTGTGGGTGGAATGAGCAGTGATACGGCTAGAGACTGACAAGGAGTGGGATTGGTATGCCCTTGCAATGCAAGCCTTGATCCACCTGCCTATGACTGATGACAAAACCTTCTGTCCCATGGAAGAGGGTTGAAAGGAGATAAATAGTGCCTCTGACTTGCGAAAGGCAGAAGTCTGCTTGATGTACTGTCGTAGAGCCCTACGCATGTCTAGAGTGTGCCACTGACGTTCGGAGTCGTGAGACGGACGAGGGCAAAAGTCCGGTAGTATTACTTCTTGCGACCTGTGGAAAGGGGCGTTGTCTTACCTGAACGCCTCTTCTCAGCAGGATGGTGTAGAGTCCACTGATTGGGTTATTTCAGCCTTCCTGCTCAGACTAAGAAAAAAAGACTTTGCCGCGCCTCCCTCTGGGTGTGTCTTCCCCAGTTTTGTCGAGGCGAAGTAACCAGACGCAAGGCTTCAAACAAAAAAAGTAGAACAATCACATGCCTAGACAATGACAGACAGGGTGGGTGTGGACTCTACACCAGCCTGCTGAGAAGAGGTGTTCAGGTAAGACAACGCCCCTTTCTCCAGCAGAATGGGTGTAGAGTCCACTGATTGGGACATACCAAAGCCACCCATGTCCCTGTAGGGTGGGAGGTCTAGGCCTGTGTCTCTTGAGAAGAAACCTCCTGCTGCAGAACTCGTCTACCAAAAGCAGCTTCCGCTGCTGCAAAGCGGTCAATCCTATAATGTTTAATGAACAAAGAGGGGGTGGACCAAGTCGCTGCCCTACAAATCTCCTCGAGCAAAGCCTGGGTAGACCAGGCTGCTGAGGCCACCGCACTGCGCGTGGAGTGAGCCGTGATTTGAGGAGGGACTGGAAGGGACTGTGAAATATAAGCCCTTGTAATACAAGCCCTAATCCACCGTCCGATGGTAGAAGAAGAGACCTTCCTGCCCATCGTAGACAGCTGGAAGGACATGAATAAGGCCTCTGACTTCCTGAAGGCCGAGGTTCGTTTAATGTAATGGCGCAGAGCCCTGCGTACGTCTAGCGTATGCCACCGTCTCTCCAGGCAATGGGAAGGGTTAGGACAGAAGTTAGGGAGTACCAGATCCTGGGATAGATGGAAACCGTATTGACCTTTGGAATGAATGCAGGATCCAATCTGAGGACCATCCTATCCTCGTGGAATGTACACAGGTCCTCCCTTACCGAAAGAGAAGCTAATTCCGAAATCCTCCTGGCCGATGTAATGGCCACCAAGAAGGCCACCTTCAAGGTGAGAAGGTGGAGGGAGCAAGAACCCAGCAGATAGAATGGAGGAGAGGTTAATGCCTGCAGTACCTTGGACAAATCCCAGGATGGGTAACAATGGGCCGTAGGCAGACCGGCGTTAACCGCATCTTTGAGAAAGGCCCCAACCGCTGGGTGGTGAGACAGGGAAGCCTGGTTTTCGCAAGTGAGAACCATCGATAATGCTGATATCTGCCTGCGTATGGTGCTGGCTGACAGCCCCCTATTCAATCCCTCAAGTAAATAATCCAATATATCTGGGATAGTGACCGAAAGTGGCGAAAGCCGATGCCGATTACACCAAGAACAGAAATTTCTCCAAGTGGCATCATAGATTCTATTGGTCGATGGACGCCGTGAGGCTTGGATAACTGAGATCATCCCGGAGGCATAGGATTGTCTAGTTAGACTCTCCCGCTCAAGTGCCAAGCGGCTAGTTGGAGCCACTGCGGATCCGGATGTTGGAGATTCCCCTGGCTGAGAGCTATTCGGTCCGGGGGGATCCTCCATGGTGGCGAGAGCGACAGGTCTACCAGGTCGGCAAACCACAGGCGTCGTGGCCAATATGGAGCAATCAGAATCAGCTCCGCCTGTTCTTGGAGAAGCTTGCGAATAGTAGCTGATAGTAACGGAAGGGGAGGGAAGGCATAAAGTACGCCCTCCAGCCATACGCTCCTGAAGGCGTCTGTTCCCTCTGCCCCCCTTGACGGGAATCTGGGAAGGAACCTGGGGAGCTGTGTATTGTCCGGTGAGGCGAAGAGATCTAGGACAGGGTGGCTGAACCTGTGGGATATCTCCCTGAACAATTGTGGATCCAGTTTCCACTCTGAGTGATCCACAGTGGCCCTGCTCAGGGAGTCCGCCTGTTGATTTGCCTCCCCCAAAATGTGTTCCGCTCTGATGGAGCTCAAAGTGGACTCTGCCCAAAGACCCAGGGCCAGGGCTTCCTGCATGAGTGGCCAAGAGTGGGTCCTCCTTGTTTGTTTACGTGAGCCTTGGCCGCCATGTTGTCTGTCAGGATCAATACATGTTTCCCTGACACAAGGGAGGAGAACTTTCGGAGAGCCAGGTGAATGGCCCTGAGTTCCAGCCAATTGATGTTGTCAGCCAGGTCTGACCTGGACCACCGACCCTGTGCTAAATGGTTGTGAAGATGTGCCCCCCAACCGAACAGACTGGCATCTGTGATCAGGGTGGTCCTGATCGGTTCTTTGAAAAGAGTGCCCTTGGTCAAGGCGGACGAGGCCCACCATAGAAGTGAAGATAGGGTGTGATGGGGAACCCTGACTTTCCTTTTGGAGGCACTGACGTGTCTCTGAAAGGGAAAGAGGAACCATTGGAGGCTCCTGGAGTGGAGCCTGGCCCACGGAACGATGCCCATGCAAGAGATCATCTTCCCCACGAGTTGAGAGAGTTGAACCAGAGGTACCTTCTTTTCCCTGTGGATCTGCTGGGCCAGCATCCGAATGCTGACCTGGCGCTCTGGGGAGAGATAGACCTTGCATATGTTCGAATCTATCAATGCTCCCAGGTGAGCAGTCGTCTTGTGGGTGATGTGTGACTCTTTTTGAAGTTCACGTGATCCTGAAGTGTTTGGATTGTGATTTCCAGGACCGACTGGACTGCGTGGAAGGATCTGGATTGTACAAGTATATCATCCAGGTAACACTGTAGGCGCACTGGCCTCATCCTTAGATGGGCCGCCAGCACGGCCAAGATCTTCGTGAAGACCCTTGGAGCTGAAGAAAGACCGAAGGGGAGGGCCCGATACTGGTAGTGTCAGTGCACGTAACAGAACCGAAGGAACCTGCGGTGTTCCTGGAGGATTGGAATGTGGAGATAAGCCTCTGCCAGGTCGATGGAGGAAAGGAAGTCCCCCTTCCTGATGCTTGCCAAGATGGACTTTAGGGTCTGCATCTTGAACTTCCTGTAAGTTAGGAAGTGATTCAGACCCTTCAGGTCCAGTATGGATCTCCATCCTCCTGAGGCCAGGAACCACCGGGGTGAAAGGTTGGCCTGCGGTAATCAGTTTGGGGTCGCCTATCTGCTTTTTTGGATGGGTAAACCAAGACTTTGCGCTTGTCCTTGCCCTCAATGACATGAGGTTCCAAAACTGCGCCAAAGAAGTGTGTTCCACTATACCTGGAAGTAGATAGGCGCCACTTTGATTTTAAGTCAGTGCGCCACTGCTTCAACCAGAGAAGCCTATGGGATGCCACCATGGCAGCAACGGATCTGGCCGAGTACCTGGCCAAATGCAGAGATGCATCCGCGATGTACTCGGAAGCTGCCACAATCTTGCCCAGTGTTTGGTGCGCCCTGACCTGATCTGGCGGAATGAGCGCCTGGAGATCCTGCAGCCATATTATCGCTGAACGTGCGAAGAAGGAGGACGAGGTTGCCACCCTTATGGCTCAAGCCGAAGATTGGTGAGCTCTGCGAAGTGAGAACTCAACTTTTTGTCCTCCACCTTCAAAAATTCAGCCATGTCCCCAGGAATGGCGGTGTTGGAGAAAAGAGATGTAAGAGGAGCGTCCACAGTCGGAACTTCTAAAGGAGAAGCAAAGGAAGAAGCAACATTGTAAAGTTTCTTGTCCAAACTACTCGGGGAAGGAGTGGTGGCTAGGGATGACCACTGCTTTTCCACCGTAGACCTGAAGACTGACGGACATGGAATCTGTGGCTCCTCCCTGACCTTTTCTGCAAACAAGGGATTGGCCTCTGGGTTCGAGGAGATAGATGGTGTATCCTCCTGAGCCAAAGTAAGTTTGACCATGGATATGGCCTTCAAGAGAAGAGACCGAAAAATGGTCCCTCCTCTCCTAATTGTGAGGAGGTCTTTGAGACATCAGAATCAGGTCTCGTGTCGTGTTCCTCCTGGGGCTGGGGAATAGACGAGGGAGGAGAAAGATGTGACTGCGTCTGGCTATGGCCAGAAGATGACATAAACTGTTGAAATGCATGATGCATAAAAGCCTGGAATTGGCTCTGGGACACGCCTGCTCTCTGGTGTTTGGTGTGAAAGCGAAGAGGAGTGATGAGGACCAACTTGCTCAGTTTCCCACTGAGGAGACCAAGACCGTGGGGCATCTTGTGAGGATTCAAATTGAGGCTCTGACGGAGGAATGTTCAGTGGGGTGGGGGAAACCAAGTCAGCCCCACTGGACCTGAGCCTCTGTGCCTTGGAGAATTCTCTCTCCAATGCTAGGTATCTCCTCAAGGCCTCTCGCTCAGCTGTTTTTGAACTGTCTTTGGAGCCAAATGTTTGGTTTTAGCTTTTTTCTTCTTCCCCCCCACTTCCAATTCCTCTGATCTGCGCTTTGATTGTGCGGGGGGGACACTGGTTTGCGTTGCCTGGGGTAAGGAACTGTCTGCCATTGTAGTCTAGGTACTCCTGGGCAGTTGTACCTAGAGGTGGGAGGAACCCAATACACAGATCAACCAGTCAGAGATGGAAAGCCGATCCTAACTCCGAACAGGTATCAATGGCAAGAACAGCCAGAAAGTGTTCTAATGCTGTCTGCACAGGGCCTGTGACTAAAGGTCACTGACTAAACTGGAACAGGTGGCCAAAAAAAAGAAGGTATCTCTTCGCTCTTCCCTCGCAGATTCAAAGGGCCAGATGTAACACCCTAATCTGCTGAAATGCAGATAAGCCCCAATCCTGGGATAACACCCACGAATATCACAGCAATTGCTGTGGATATGAGCAAAAATGACTTACCCCCTGAACGGGCCTGCTCACAGACCAAGGCACTCAGGCAATAATAATAATAATGAATCGCAGTGAACCCAAATAGTTTTCAAATAGGCGTAAGGCACGTGGGCCTTGCAAACTCACTCAGGCACTGAAGAGATGCTACAATCAGAAATAGGCCTACAAAATGGCGGCTGCTACATGGGCCTGCAGAAATAGTAGTCTCGCAATGACCATGCGGTCAAAATGGCAGCCGTGAGGCTTCCGAGCCTCCCGAGGGTCGCAAGGCAAAGTTAGGAACTTCGAGGGAGAACCAATTGCTTGCAAACAGAAAATAAACGATCCCTGATCCCCCCCCCCGTTCCCAGAGCACTTGCATTTGTAGCGCAGCCCTTGCTGCGATCCGGTGATGGCTGTAGTCAGGCAATCCCTTCGAGGCTCGACGCGCCGAAAAAAATGTGCAGGAGGCCTCCTCGCACAATGCCGATCCCCGCTGCCCAGCTGATCAGCGGGATTGCGAAGAGCCTCAGTCCATCGGGAAAGGAAGCTCCCGAACCGATTTGAGGCAGCAGCCTGCAGCTTCCCCCTTCCGAGCCCCAAGGGGCAGCAGAGGTGTAAAGACAGAGTCCTTATCCCCTCAGAACAGTCCCAAACGAGGGGAAGAATTTAGAAGAGGAGGCCAAATTATTCCAATTGATTCTACAAATTTAAATGTAAGCTTTATCCAATTAATCCTATCAATCAATTCTCAACCTATCTAGGAGCCTTAATCAAGCGTCCTGCTGAGCTCGAGACTAAGACAAAACTGGGGAAGACACACCCAGAGGGAGGCGTGGCAAAGTTTTTTTGTTTTAGTCTGAGCAGGAAGGCTGAAATAACCCAATCAGTGGACTGTATACCCATTCTGCTGGAGAACAAGGTGTTTACCTTGGGAACAAACGATGGATCTAACCGAAGAACAACCCTGTCACTGTGAAAAACACATAGGTCCTCTCTGACAAAGAGCACTGCCAGTTCCGATATGCACCTGGCTGAGATGACAGCTACTAGAAAGGCTACCTTCATGGACAAGAGCCGCAAATTACAGGTCTTAATGGGCTCGAACGGTGGTGTGGTAAGAGCCTGTAAGACCCGTGACAGATCCCAAGAGGGATATCTATGGACCAGAGGTGGTTTTGTGTTGGTTGCTCCCTTGATGAAGGAGTGCACCATTGGGTGATGGGCTAAAGAGGATGAATTGTCGCATGACAGTACCGTTGACAGAGCTGCGACTTGTCTCCTAATGGTATTCGCCGATAAGCCTTTGTCGAGCCCCTCCAGCAAATATTCCAGAATTCTAGGGATGGTGATGGACGAGAGATCCAATTGATTCCTGATACACCAGAGACAAAAGTTTTGCCAAGTGGAGTCATAGATTCTGTTTGTAGAGGGATGTCTGGATGCCTGAATCATCGTAACCACTCTCGTCGAGTAGGACTCCTGGGTCAGAAGCCACCGCTCAAGTGCCAGGCGGTTAACTGGAGCCACTGGGGATCTGGATGTTGCAGGACTCCCTGGCTGAGGACAACGTGATCTGGAGGGATCCTCCACAGAGAAGAGATGGAAAGGCTCACAAGGTCGGCAAACCACGGTCGTCTTGGCCAGTGCGGAGCAACCAGTATGACCTCTGCCCTTTCCTGCAGTAGTTTGCGAATGACTGCCAGAAGCAGAGGGAGAAGGGGAAAGGGGTATAGGAGGTCCCTGAGCTGTGGGCTGTGGAGGGCGTCCACTCTCTCCGCCCTGGAGATGGAAAATGGGAGAAGAACCTCAGGAGCTGGAAATTCGCCGGAGATGTGAACAAGTCCAGTATCGGGTGACCAAACTTCTCCGCTATCTCCGTGAATAGTTCGGGATGCAGGCGCCACTCAGAGTGGTCCACTGTTGACCTGCTTAAAGTGTCCGCTTGCCTGTTTGTCTCTCCCAAGATGTGTTCCGCTCTGAGGGAGGAGAGGTTGGCCTCTGCCCAAGAGCCCAACAACCGGGCCTCAGTCATGAGAGACCTGGATCAGGTGCCTCCCTGCTGATTCACATGGGCTTTGGCCACTACATTGTTCATAAGGACTAGGATGTGCTGTCCCCTCACCTCATGTTTGAAGTGAGGTAAGGCGAGGTGTATGGCTCTGAGCTCCAACCAGTTTATGTTGTGCTTCAGGTCCGGTCGGGACCACCGGCCCTGAGCCAACTGAGATTGGAGATGAGCCCCCCAGCCGAAGAGACTGGCATTGGTAGTCAAAGTGAGCCGTGTCAGCTCCTTGAAAAAGGAGCCTCTGGCTACCGCTTGGGAGGCTCACCAGCGAAGAGATTTCAGTGTTTGAGGTGGGACCCTGACTTTCTTGTTGGAGGAGCTGATGCCCCGCCTTGAAAAGGAAATAAGAACCTGGCCCATGGTACTATAAAAATGCAAGAGACCATCTTCCCTAGCAATTGGGAAAGGACGGCCAGAGAAACGACACGGTCCCTTTGGATCTGACGTACTAGGGTCTGGATACTGTCTTGGCCTCCTGTGACAAATAGACCATGCACTATCTCGTATCTATGACTGCTCCCAAATGGAGGAGGCGAGTGGAGGGAGCTATCTGTCTCTTTAGGAAGTTTACAGAGAACCCGTGGTCCTGAAGGACTTCGATGGATAGGGTCAAGTCTGACTGGGCTGCCTGGACAGACATGGACTGGATGAGAATGTCGTCCAGGTAGCACTGGATCCGTATCGGAACTAGCCTCAGGTGGGCGGCTAGGACTGCCAAGATCTTTGTGAACACTCTTGGAGCAGATGACAGGCCGAATAGCAGGGTCCTGTATTGATAGTGATGGGCCTTGTAGCTGAACCTGAGGAACCTGCGATGATCGGGAAGGATAGGGACATGTAGATATGCTTCCGTGATATCAATGGACGTCAGGAAGTCGTCCCTCCTGATGCTGGCCAGAATAGATTGGAGTTTTGAATTTCTTGTATATCAGATAAGAATTTAGCCCCTTCAGATCAAGTATGGGTCTCCATCCTCCTGAGGCCTTTGGTACCACGAAGAGGATGGAGTAGAAACCTCTCCCTATCTGTCCAGCTGGCACTGGCTCTACAGCCCTTATCTCTAAGAGGTGCCATATGGCTTTGTTCATGAGGCTCCTCTTAGCTGGATTTCGTGTAACTGGACAAGGAATAAATCGATCCGGAGACCTGGACAAGAATTCCAGGGACAGGCTGCACCTGATGGTGTTGAGCACCCAAGTGTCTGTAGTGGTGGCCTCCAAATTGTGAATAGAGAAAGTCTGCCACCAATGGGGGGCCCCTCCCTGGAGTCACTTATTTTGTCTAAAGGGCGGCCTCCCGTGCCTCGAAAGGGCTTTGACTGGAACTGCTGTCTGGGTTTGGGTCCGGATCATTCCGGCTGGCGGTCGGTCCTGGGAAGGAAGGAGCAGAGCGGTTGAGTCCATTCCGAACTTGGTCCCGATCAAAATGGCTGCCTGCAATAGTACGGGTTGGGCCTCCTGTCCACCTGCCTGGCGAGGTGAAACAACACCTTATGCTTGTTTCGGTTCTCCACTAAATAAGGATTGAGAGCCTCGCCAAACAGGTGTCCGCTACTGGGACTTTAAGTCTACTCGCCATTGTTTTATCCAGAGGAGTCTGTGAGCTGATGCATTGGCGGCTATGGCCCTGGATGAGAACCTGGCAGTGTGAAGTGTAGCATCTGCCGTGTACTCCACAGTAGCGAGTAACTTACCCAGGTTCTGATGCGCCCGTACCTGCTCCTGGGAAATCATGGCCTGAAGTTTTTGAAGCCATATGATGAAGGTTCTGGAGAGGAAGGAGGCGGAGGTGGACGCCTTCACTAACCACGCTGAGGCCTGCGTAGAGAAAATTCTGATTTTCTTTCCTTCGCTCTCAAGGCTTCTGCCATATTCCGTGGCACGGTGGAGGAGGAAAAGAGAGGTGTTAGGGACTCATCGACCGTTGGGACCTCCAGAAGTTCTGCCAAGGAGGGGGCAACATTAAACAGTTTTTTGTCAGTTATCCCCAGCACCAGGGGGCTGCTAAGAATATGCCATTGTTTTTTGATGGTATTGAGAAAGAAGGATGGGATATGTCTCTGGGTCACGGTAGGTTTGGAGAATAGTGGGTCTGGAGTTTGACTGGTGGAAGGGATGGGTTGAGGTTCTTGTTCAGGGTTAATCCTGGCAGATGTAGTTGCCTTAGACAGAAGTGATTTGAACAATGTCAGATCAAACAACCCTACGAAGGGGGAAGGGTCCGGGGATGATTCCTCGTCCTCCGACAATTGTAAGTCCTGTGGCTCATCTGCATCTGAATATGATCCTCTGTCCAGAGATGAGCAATCAGAGACAATGGAACAAGAATATTCTGGGGGTTCAGATGGATACTGAGCTGGAGACGTAGGTCTGGGCCTCTGGAATGAGGAGGCCATGCCCTGGGCGAATGCCTGGACAATCAGGGCCTGGAATTGCTCAGGCCATACCCCTTGAGGCACACTGTGGTGGAGTCTGTGGGTGTGAACGTGGCTGTCGGCTCCGTCTGATCCCTGGGTGAAGGGGCTACCCCATGAAGACCTAATCCTGGGATGAGGGATGTGCTCTCACCCTGTCCGGCCTCTGCATCTGGGGACCATGACCTTTGGACTAGAGATGTAGGTGCAAGCTGAGGATTGAAGAGGGAGCTCTCGGGTGGAACCGGAGAAGTGTGAGGAGGCTCATTTGGATTTTGTTTTTGGACCTTGGAAAATTGTCTTTCCAAGGCCAGGTGCTTCCTGCTGTCCTCCTTCTCAGCTGCCTTAGAGGGTGCTTTACTCGAGATAGCTTTGGCTTTAGCCTTAAGCTTTTCTGCTGCCTCCAATTTAGAGGATTTGTGCTTCTTTTTAGTTGGGGTGCTAGTAGTACCATGCGCAATCTGTGGCTCTTTGTCATCAGCCATCATGCTAGAGATCCTTCAGTATAGTACTGCAAATGGACTCAGGATAAGTGAGCTGAACACTGGGTGGTTACTATCCACAATACTGAAAAAAAACAGTAATTGCTCCAGATAGTGGTGGCCGCTGGACCACAGCTGGCCTCTTGCCACCAGAAAGCTCCTGATGGCAAGTGAATGATTAATCACCCTGATAGTGCAGTGTTCAGGCTGACGGTGGCAGCCAAAACCACAATTTGGCGAACGTCAGCACACACGTCCTGTAATGGTGTTATCTAATCACCTGCGTGATAAGATACTTGCACTGAACCTGGGTGGTATGTGGCTGGTTGAGGGCCTGGAGTGAGCAGTCGGTCAACCCTTCTGTAAGCCCAGGTTTACAAGATCAAGTTACTGAGCCTTGATTTCCAATGGGGTAGAAATTGTCAGAGGCAATACTAACAGGGGATGTTAAAGTTATTAGCAGCCCTCTGTAGATGTTTGGAGTGAGTGGTGGTCACTGGATCACAGCTGGCCTTGAAATCTGTTGATAAGTTCAAAATGGTGCCAAACTGTGATCCAAAATGGCGGCCGTCAAAGAGGACAGCTGAAGGGCACCTCTGAGGTAAAGGGAAGCCAGAGAGAAGAGACCAGGATTCGAGGTTGCCAGTGTCCACAGACCCCCCTGGATTATTTAAGCTTCTCTTACTTCCCCTTCTCTCTGGAATTTCGGCTAAAAAAATTTTTTGCTTTCGAGTGCCCCAGTGACTAGATTGGCTGCTGTGCGGCCACTGTCAGCATGGCAAGCCAAAAACTCTTCAAAGCTTCAGGCCAAAGCCCAGCTGGTCTGTGGCCGGCTGGGGAACTCCCCATAAAGTCTGCCAGTCCGCTGTGCTGCAGATGGCTGGGCAGCTTCAAGGAAGCCGGAGCTTAGTCCGATGGCTGAGCTCAGTCAGCACAGCGAACAAATCAATGCTGCAAACGGCCTGGGGCAGCTGTCTGAAAGGAAAAAGAGTTTTTTGGGGGAAAGGTCTTTTAGAGGCTTGTGAAGAATTCACAAGGAGCGCTGTGATAAGCTGAAAAAAGTGAGTATTTTTTTAACCCATTTTAATTATTTTCATTTTAAAAATGAAAGTGATTGATTGAAGTTTAACTTCACAAGTATTAATTATTTTGTTATTTTTTTTGGCCAGGACTTGCCCAGCTGACTACAGATGACACAGAATCCATAGAAGAGAGGAATCAGCAACAGCAGCTGGAAGAAATGGAGGGGGGAGTCGAAAAGATATGCTTTGAGGTAGACCTACTCAGAACATTAAATCAACATAGTCAAAAATGAGATGCCACATTTATTGGACAAACATGAAATAATCACACCGAGAGGCTGTTGTTTCATAGGAGTCAGGCAGATAAAAAATAAAAAAAAATTCTCTCTGATTTTTTTCCAGCTTTTCTTTTGCTGAGATTTCAAATTCTGAAAAAAAAAATCTATACCAGGGACGCTTCGACACTACATTTGAAGAAAAGCTTTTGAATATAATTTTCCAGAAATACCTTCTTTTCTTTCCTCAAAACAAATATGAAAGCTCCTTCTATGATCGGAGCCTTGATGAAGCAAAAGGAGCTTGTGTGGGTAAATGAAATTGTGTTGAAGCCATAGGAACCTTGGGAGGAAGTGATCATACAATATTGGAATTCAACATTATGGAAGCACAAGCAATAGAACACAGTCAAACTAGAGTCTTGGATTTCAAGAGAGCT
>JANHFS010177123.1:0-16395 GCA_032467975.1 Trimeresurus albolabris
CTCCCGGGCAGGGAAAGTCCTCGACTTACGACTGGTTGGGTAGTCCTCAACTTACGACCGGTTTAGTCCTCGACTTATGACCGGTTTAGTCCTCGACTTACGACCAATTGGGGGTCCCGGCATTAAAAAGGTTGAGAACCACTGCACTAAAGGATGAGAGATCAAATAAAATGTTAATATTGAATTCTCTTTCAGTTTCTTTTCCTATAAAATGAATTTTTTAATACTTCTTATTAGGAGATCAAAGTGTGATTATACTTTGTTCTATTACTTTGTTGGAAAGGTTGTTGGGCATCATTCTCTTTTGGGAGAAGTACAACTATAGACTAAAAATAAGTCATCTTAATGAGGCACACATCTTAATGATGGATGTCTTAATGAAAACATCCATCAACAGTCAATACTTTCTAGCCAAATCATACTAATTATTTTTAAATTTTCACTTATATATGAAAATTATAAAATGCAAATATTAAACAAATCTGTAATATATTTTGTTTTTTTGTGCTATGTATGAAACTGACTTGATCTAGGTCATAGTGAGGTTGAACGGTAATGTCTGGAATAAGCTTCCAATTATTAAAATGGAGTCTAACTAAACTCCGTCTACCCTGTATGCAATATGCCATGAACTTCCAGATGAAACTAGAGACTGCTTTTTAAAAGAATCTGCCTTCTGAATAAAGATTAAATTTTACTCGTATCTGTCAGTGACCAACAGGGGAAAGAAAAGAAAAGGAAATGAATGATCAAGTGTAAAATATGGCATTAATAACAAAGCAAAAAAAATGTATGTAATACAACAGTGCACAGTATTAGAATTATATAATTATTATTGTAAAATTTATATCTACATCTAAAATGAAGTAAATATTTATCAGAATAAAATAATTTGACAATATAAACATTAATCATTTTTTAAATTTAAAAATCGTGTGTGTGTGTGTGTGTGTGTAGCAATAGCAATGACATTTAGACTTATATACTGCTTCATAATACTTTACAGCCCTCTCTAAGCAGTTTACAGAGTCAGCATATTGCCCCCAAAATCTGGATCCTCATTTTACTGACCTTGGAAGGATGGAAGGCTGAGTCAATCTTGAGCTGGTCAGAATTGAACTCCTGGAGTGAGCAGTTAGTTAGCTTGCAGTACTGCATTCTAACCACTGTGCCACCATGGTGTGTATGTATACACACATACACATACACACACACACAAGAAAAATATATGTAAAAGAATAATTACTAAGACCATGTAGGAGATAACCAGGCTGAGTCTGAGGAAGGGATCAAGCAGATTACCAGATTGGAGTTCCTTTGCACCCACACTTAATCTAAATCCAGCCTTCCTTGGATTTCATTGACTCTTATCTACTACTATAGCAATTCGCCTGACCATTAGTAGTTCAGATTCCTGTAGAGAGATAGCAAGGAATAAACTTGTAGTCATTTGAAACATCTTGGTTTCTGTTTTCTTGTTCCTGGCAGACCAATTGTCCATATTACAGTTGTTATACAACACCTGGCTACAGTTGTACAGTATTTGCTAGGATTTTTCTTATGTGATAGAGGATACTCCATACAAAATTTTCCTGGCCAATCTGGAATACCTGATGGCAGAGAAGTGATGACCTTTCTTCAGCTATTGTTATAAAATGAGCATTGTAACAACATGAAGGATATGTTCATCTGAACCGTCACTACAAGATCAGATTCAATAGTTAGAAGAACTTTATTAAATTATTTATGTATAAACACTGAGGGCAGGCTGTGGAATCTGTCCCTAAAAAAGAATCGCAACTGTGAGGTAGAAATTGAAGACGATATAATTAGCTAATTTCTATTTGGGGTTCTTTAACCATGTTGAAATATATTTGAGAATAAGACCTCTTTCATTTTGTTCATCAGTGCTCAGGAACTGTTCTCTAATGACTTTCTTGCTTGTGAAAATTCTAGATTCCAAAGAAAGTAAGAAGATGTGTTTTTTTAAAAAAAGAGGTATTTGAAACCATGAAGATTCTAATTTATCATATAAAATAGATGGAATCAGTCAGCAGGGAAATAGTGGGACTTAAACCAGTAATTAATGATTAATAGCCATCTTAATTCAGACCTGTTTTGGCCAATTTCAAGACTCAAGATCACATTAAATATATATCTTGGGACATTAAATACTACTGTGATATCCTTAGTTTGCACCATTTCTTGGGTAGGGACCTAAATGGGAACCAACCATAAAGCAGCAAACCAGAGTTTTGGCTGCAAAACTGTGGGGAAACATTCTCCACTTTTATTGTGTAAAAAAATTTAAATGGCAAAGCATTTATTTGAGCCTGCAAGACCACAGAGTAGGTATGTGCACTCTGTGACCCTGTGTCTCAAAAGTCAGTCTTCTAAATCTTTTTAACGTGAAACTTTCTCTCTCTGCCCACAATCTGGAACCATAAAACTATAAAAGAAAATGGATCATCAGTAATGGTTTGGAAGGCATAAATCTACTTTAAGCAGTGATGTGTCTGCTTTTTTAATTTAAAATTAGGGATTAAAAATAAAAAAAAACACTCATTCGTCTGAAAAAAAATGCTAATCGGAAAATATCATTCAAAACTTTTTGTCCCTTTCTCTATACTGATGATCTAATCCTATTTTTCAAAAAAAGCATGTTATTACCTGTCACAGTGTGACATCTATATAATATAGTATATAAAAACATGCGTGTATTCGAATGCAACGTTGTGTCAAAATTTCAAAGCAATTGGTGAAGAACTTTCGGAGATTTAAGATTTTGAACAAACGAATCTTTACATTTTTATTTATATAGATAGATAAGAGTTAGGATTTCCTGCAACATTCTGTACATCTGTCCTTGAAGGCCACTTAAAAATGTCAGGATTTGTAAAGTCTAGCAGCCCATTTGTGGCAGCTGAGAGCTGTTACATACAGATTAATATTAATGTTGTAGACTCTGCATTGATTACCAATTCAGACTTCTCATTTTGCCTTGTAAAGTCCTTCTGACTTGGCAATTTTGTACCTGCAAGACTATCTGCTTTAAGTTGATTCCAACCATCCACCCTCAGAGAGATGTAGAGGGTTTTCTCCAAATATCCATAGGAGATTCATGGAAGGGTAAGAAATGTGTGCATTTCTGTTCCAGTCCACTTGAGGGACCATCTCAATCTACGGGATTCGCCTGCCGCACCCATGCCAGCAGAGGAAGCATGCTGCGGACCCTGTTGGCCTGAGTATTCTGGCTGGTGGGATCCAGGAAAAGGACCTTCTCTGCCATTATGCATGCCCTCTTGCCCTCTGGTTGGCATAGCTAGATTAAATCCATTGCCCTCCAAGCTATTTGAGAGAAAATATCATAGTATTCCGAGAACTAACCAAAGTGCTCATGTAGATTAAATAAAATAGAAACATTAGATTATGAGTTTATTTAATATAAATTTTATTTTGCACTTAAAAATGTTCGATACAGTTGCTTATTGTCATATATCCAGGTAGACCAGAGGCAGAATACGTGAATTTCTTATTGGCGGGATTAGTTTCCATTTGCATCAAAGAAAGTCACAGCTTTTTGCCTTACTGTTGTTTATACTTGCTTTAAAGGATGGATAATCCAATATTTCATGATCTATTATTTGCCTGATTGTTTTACTTTAAAATCTTTTTAAATAACATTTTTGTTTTTAATTTAGGTTGCTTTTCTTCATAAATAAAATTGATATTTTAAATACTTTTCTATAAAAGATGGCAAAATTATAATACATTATCAGAAAGAACTACAGTAAATGTCAAATGTAACTAAATGTCAATATATGATTAAATTACCAATTTATAAAATTTAAAATTGGTGTACCTTAAAAATATTTTATCCAAGATACTGATTTTCATACTTTCTTAATAATACTCTTATTTATGGTTAAGACTGAGTGGGGCAGTGGCTCAGCAGTTAAGACACAGGACTTGTAAGCTGGGAAGCCAACAGCCCAGGTTCAAGACCCAAATAATCATACAAGGGAGTCAGCTCCCATCCTCACCCTAATTCCTGCCAATCTATCAGTTTCAGGGCATGCAAATGTAAGTAGATAAATAGGTACCATTTAATAGGAAGGTAATAGTATTCCATGAAATCATGCTGGCCATATGACTGCAGAAATATCCTTGGACAGCACTGGGTTAATGGCCCTTGAAACAAAAATTAACATGGGCCCCTATAGTCAGCAACGGCTAGCAGATTAAAATTTTCAAGGCCTCCTATAACTGATCTTATGATTAAGACTCTAGCATTTGAATCAATGTGGAAGAGCCTCCTGTAATCTGGCAGCTTTTAGGTTCAACTAATCAGAAAGTCAATTTTAGCTTTACCACAATTTGTCTACCTACCCACATTTATAATGCTAGATTTATGTGAAATGCAAAAGAAAGGGATAAAGAAATCACTGTCGATTCTCCTCCTTACTTTCCCAAAAGCTGGAGCTTCTGGGAAGAATGAATAATGATGGCAATATTGCAGCAAATTGGACAGCAAAAACTCTCCAAGCTGCTATAATCAATTAAACGCTTTCCTATATACAGTACAAAGATTCATTCTCAGGTATCTGAAATGAAGCTTTCATCCATGTGAGCTACAGTGAAAACTTTAGAACATATATAGAGAAATTGATGCACAGATTTGTCTGAGGTAATCAATTTCAGCTTGCTACAGCATATGCTAGTTTCAGCTGTTTCAACAGTTCCTAAGAGATAGTATCCTGAAGCAAGATTAATTTCATATGAAAAACTTATATTACTGCGAATACTTCTGTTGTCATAAGTCCCAAGAATGTTATTGTATTATATTACTTTTAATTTGTTATTGCTTTTACTCTTTATATTATTGTTTACTATCTAATTTGGTAAATATCTTACATTTTTATCAGTTGTTAAATTTACTGTTTTAACTGTATTGTAAATTAGTTTAAGGATATTTTTCATGGAAAATAAAATACAGCTGCTTTAAAGTGACCTTAAATTGACCTCATGATGATGGAACAGAAGAAAAAGGAGTAACAATATATCCCTTTCTCCTGAATCCTACTGAGATCAGGATTTGTTTGTTTTTTTGTTTGTTTTATTTTAGCATCACGAGCAGAAGATATGGTTGAGATACCATTAAGGACATAGATAGATTCATGGATCAAAAGCTGGTTGCTTTTTTAGGAACGGGATTTAAATTTCTCCCAAATCCTCTAGGATCTAGGATTTTGTAACAGCTTTTCTTTTTTGGTCTGTGTCAGAGGAAAAAAAACTTTGCCTATGAAGGTGAATGTCTGGGTTGTATGCCACTCCTGTGCTTATTTTGTATCCTGTATGTAGTTAACTAATTTAATAATGGACTTTACATTTAATTTAAATACAATGAATTTCAATCTTTTTCAAGGTTGACTCATTTCTCAGCAAGTTAACATGCAGAACAGAATAGTTTACATTCCATTGTCAACTTTTACCTAATCCCATCATCCTGTTTCCTCCATTTTTCTGTTTTGAATATTTTCTCTTATTAAGCATCAATAATAAGAGGTAAGGATAGTTTACACAATGAGTTGTACAGTGATGAGAGCACATTGGCTATATAATTATCTTGAACCTACAAGATTACAAGAAAATCAAACCAATATTATTTTAAGTATTACAGAATTTTTCTTATACTGTCATCTATCCTGATCTTCCTTCTCTTTGGAGTTTTGAAAGCTTTATTTTTTGTCTTGTCAGTTATTTCTTCAATTATTCAGTATTTCTCAAGCATTTAAATTATAGGTAGTCCTTGACTTACAACCACAGTTGAGCCCAAAATTTCTCTTGGTAGGTGAGACATTTGTTAAATGAGTTTTGTTCCATTTTATGACCTTTCTTGCCATAGTTGTTAAGTGAATCACTGCAGTTGTTAAATTACTAATATGTTGTTAAGTTAATCTGGCTTCCTCATTGACTTTGCTTGTCAGAAGGTCACAAAAGGTGATCATGTGACCCAGGGACACTATAACTGTCAAATATGAATCATCTGAATTTTGATCATGTGATGATGGAGAGCTGCAACGGTTATAAGTATGAAAAAATGGTCATAAATCACTTTTTTTCAGTCCCAATGTATCTTTGAACAGTCAGTAAATGAACTGTTGTAAGTCAAGGACTGGCAGTATTAGATAAATTATAGTGTTTAATAATTATTAATAGCAATAGCACTTAGACTTATATACCAACTTCACAGTGCTTTACAGCCCTCTCTAAGCAGTTTACAGAGTCAGCATTTCCCCCTCCCCCAGCAATCTGGGTCCTCATTTTACGAACTTCAGAAGGATGGAAGGCCAAGTTGACCTTGAGCTGGTGAGAATTGAACTGCTGAAATGCTGGCAGCTGGCAATCAGCAGAATTAGCCTGCAGTACTGCATTCTAACCACTGTGCCATCACAGCTCATGTTATTTAAATGTTATTTAAAACTCCATGCTAAATGAATGATGGTGGTGGTGGTGGTGGTGGTAGTGGTGCCCTCCCTAATAATTTCATGGCTGTCTGGCTGCAATGTATTAGATATGGAGGTAATCTGAAAAACAGTTCAAAATCTGTTAAATGCAATTCATGTAGTAATTGATTCTAGTCCACAAAGTCCTAAAATATATAGGATTTAAGTTTTCATTCAGGGGCGAAACAATGAACTAACCAGAAAAGCATTGGCAACATTATTCTAGCCTATACTAGGAAAAAAGAAATAAATTAAACAGAGATTAAGAATTTAATTTGGATTAAAAGTTACTGCCCAGACATTGTTAATGTGACTGGAGTGCAAATATTGTAAAACAAATAATCAGAGATCAATGGAAAGACCAATGAAGCAAATGAAGGGAACTTGACGTTCTACAACTTCACTAACATCAGTACAGTTTTAGCTTTTAATTAGAGTTTGGTATAGATAATTTCCCCTTATATATGTAAGGCAATATTTTAACCTACTATTTATTTAACCTTCAGATAAAACATGGGAAAGGAGGTTTGTCTGTTCATAATGAGACAGTAAATCCATAAACTGAAAGCTACATCTAAGTCTTGCTTAATTGATTGGACCATGGCAATGGGCAATGGTGAACCAACATGGCTCTTCTTTCTGAGTTAAGCAGACCTATATACCCAAGCAATTGAAACCAGCACAATAGCAGTAACAGAAATGGCAGTGGCAAAAATAAAACTAGGACTGTTTTTATTATGCAAAGTTTATGAACTACTTCAAACTGATAGCAGAATTTGAATAAGAGAAGTAAAGTAGAAGAATTAGAGACAAATGCTTCAGATACTTGGTACCTAAGCTAGGATGAAAATATAGCTATGAAATTATTCTGTGTATTTCTCATATCCCTATTTATGAGGAAATAGGAAGAGGGGAGGGAGGGAAAGAGAACTTAATGTTTTCTGGGTTTTATTCTAGAAATCTCAGTTTCAAAGCAACTTTGAAAATAAGCTACTATTATATTAAAGGGCTGATGATCAGCTTTAGTCTCTGAACTTCAGTGAGTGTAATAGGAATTTTGGTTTCAAATTAAGTAGTATTTTAGCAAAAAAAAAATCTCATTACTTAGAAAGGAATAAATTCTAGTGATAACAGCTTAGCATATAAATATACACTAGAAGATATTTCAGATTGTCTTACCTACACTAACAAATAAACCAAGGGCAGAGACTAGACAATTTAATCAGGATTAGTCTATGTCAGCTCTAGTAAGAATGTAAATTGTGACAATATAATCTCTGGAAAACAGAAAAAGAATGTTGTATAAAAAATTTAAAAGGACCAATATATTATTTTTTTAAATGTGAATATTATCACATTTATTTTAAGGTTTATATAATTTTATATAAAATTTATTTTATATAAAAAAACTATTTTTACTCACATATATCAACCGAGGTTTATAGTAAAGTGGTTGTCTAATTTACGTAAGATTAGCGTTTTTTTCACACCTGGGATTTTTTTTTCAATCTAGCCTAGAACTTTGTTACTTCTTGGCAATCCTTCTTTATTTTAGATATATAACAGAAAAAAATAAAAAAAAGCTTAAAAGAAAAAAAGCTTAAAAGAAAAGCTTAACTTTTTTTTCTTAACAAAAAGGTTAAGAAATATCAATATGGCTTCCAACCTTCTTTTCAACAGATAATTGCATTCTTATTATTCCTCTTCCCTCTTAAGTACTTTATAAGTTCATTTATTTCTTCATTTAGTCCTCATCTTTTTTAATGTTTAATCCATAAATCAGTTCACTTTTTTCCTCTTTATTTCCTGGTCATCTTCTATTGAAGAAGTAACCAAGCCTGATTATGATTAATATTTTGAAGTCAGTCAAGACTGACTAGATTACTATAAATGAACTATAATAATTTCCTGTTCTTTAGATTTCTTGCTGCATTAGTAACTTGGAATTAGACAACCGGCTACAGCTGTCTATTTGGCAGAATGTAAAAATCATTCTGCAGTTGAAAGCAGTATCCAAACCCAAGATCATAATAGTTTGTTTCATAAAAAAATATTAACAGCACCAAGCTGGCTAAAATATGACAGCAGCTGTTTAAAAGAAGAATCCAGATGAGGCACTTTAAGTAATATATCAAAGAACTCTAAAGCATCTTACATAGAGATTATTTGTTTTTTTATGTAGAAATAAAAGCTTTTCTTTCCATTGTGAATTATATCTCACATTGATAATTGGCAATGGATGATACAAATGATTGCACTATTACATAGAGTGGTCACTGCTACAATAAAGAAACAATAATTTCACTTATGTTGTGGATCAGTAAAACAACTACACATGGAAGAGTTAAAGATGAAGTCCTCCTTTCAAATGGTATGAGAGTTTATATTCTGCTCAAAGTATTTCTGTGCACCAATCCCATTGGCATTTATGACCAAAGTTTTAATTGGTATAAATCACAGGTCTCAAACTCGCGATGCCACATGACATGTCAGGACGTATTGCGACTTTATTCCCATTGCTGGCAATGGGGTGTGCGCAGTTTTGGCATGGCGCATCCAGCCTGCGGGCCGGCAGTTTGACTCTCCTGGTATAAATGGTGATAAATTGCACTTTTTTTCAAGAATTCAAGACTGCAAATTAAATGCTAGAAAAGTAAAGTATATTCTCAGAAAACCAGTTGCATGAAAGAATATAATCCAAATAATGAATAATCACTATTGCATATTTGCCAGCAAAACACAAGAACAACAGAATTATAATTCTCTGGAAAGCTCGCAGTCATAGAAAACCAGAAAAGGGGAAAATAGGAAAAATGTGTTTTCCATTCATGTAATGTGAATTTAAAAACTGTAACTAGCGTCACAATAAATGTTTTGTTGGTAGATTAAAGAAAACAACAACCTCTTTGCTTCTGTGAAATGTTTCCCTGAGGCTATTTTCCTTTTGTCTCAAAATGAAGAAAGTTAAGCTTAGCATCATATTCTAAAGGTGTGTCATATTCTATTGGGTAAATCAATCTTAATCCAGAATTAATCATTGCAGCAAGCTTACAGGCAAAAAACATTATGGGAGATTGTTTTGGACAATCTTTTCTTTTAACATTGCACATTTTTTTTCAATCTTATTATCAAGTTTTCAATCTTATTATCAAGCTGGGGTTGGCCAAACATGTTTGTATGTTTGATTTGAAATACAAAGAATTCCTCTTCCCAGACACACCCAAAAACACATGTATAGGTGCTTTATAGGGATAAAATGATCAAACTACCAACTGAGGGACTCAGAACATGCAGTACTGTTTTCAACAACTTAACATTTACAATATTATCTGAGATATTATCCCCCTTCCAAATGATACTGTTGCATTGTGTGCATATTCATTTGTAATTTTCCCAACCTAAAGAGAATCCCCTAATATATAATTGTTTTAAAAGTAATTCATTAGATAATTTCTTTACAAATGCAAATTGCTCTGTCCCCAATATTATTGTCTCTTGGTAAAGCTTTTCAAAATCCAATGGAAGCACCCCTTTATGTACACAGCTTTTAGAAAGATATATTCATTCTATATACATACATTCATTCTATATACATTCATTCATTCTATATACATTCTATACATACATACATACATACATACATACATACATACATACATACATACATACACACTTGATGGAGTTTTGTCATATTTTCAACCAGTGAAAGAAGATGTCAGTCCAGATTCTATTCAATATTGTCACACTGGTAAACTGAAATGCATGCGGTGAATCTTGCAAATTGACTGCCATCAAAATCTGTGGTTGTTTCCCTTTATATCCATTGAACCAAATATATCCTCCAATTCCCCAATTTTGAGAGAAATACTGATCTCTGACAATTTATTCCTTTTCTTCCTTCACAAAAGCCAAATGATTCATGCTTACATAAAGTCACATAAAGTTTGGAATATATCCAAATACAGTATAGAACGTATCACTGATGTTTGATACAACTACAACTTTCCTTTCTTCATTCTCCACTTTAATTTTATTTATTACACCAGAATAAAGCAGTTTTGCTTTGTTTGGCATGCTTGGCCCATGGAGATGATACAGTCTTCCTTTCTGAGATAAAGGGGCAATGGGATTTCTCTCTGCAAGGCCGTGTACATCATTTCAGAGCCTTGACCAGCACTTGCAATTGCCCAAGGTGTAATTGAAGCAGGAAAGGTAAAACAAAACAGCTGCTTCAAGTCACCTTAAGATGTAAGGAGTTGGTACAATTTGCAAAGCAGGAGTGAAGAGAAATTCACCATGCCCTCATTAAGGTATTTTTCACAGATCTGTAGACTACCGACTGCCTACTAAGGGATCTCTAAGTTTAGAATAGCAGATAACTGCTAAGAAAGAGAAAATCTTGAAATGCTCTTTTCTGTTTCAAAAAGTAAGTTTGGATTTCTGTTGTTAGAATACTACTATATATCCTTTTATTCATTATTCAAAAATTTTATGTTCTGTTCTGTGTTATATTTACTGGGTTACTATATATTGAGCTGCCCAAAGTCAGTTTGGAGTCAAGCACTGCCTAAGTTAAACATATTAGGAGGAAATGCTTATAATATTTACATATATTAGGTGAAATACCACATGGAAACAAAGTTTTCAAGCAATTTTTAAACAAAGGATTTCAAAATTGATATGAAAATACAATAGAACAAATTAATTTTGAGGCATGTGCCTATAGTATCCAATTATCTATCTATCTATCTATCTATCTATCTATCTATCATATATATTATATTTTTTATATTTCTCTAACTTAAACAAGTCAAAGCAATTTAAAGAATCCAAAAATGTAATGAAATAATGATAAAAAAAGAATTATAAGGACAACCAAGTTCCTTGTCAATCCCAAACTAAAATTTATTGTATACTTTCATAGGACACAATATAAGCACACAAATGGCAATCCATCTGAGGCTCTAAAGGCTTTTAATGGAACCCAGAAACCTACTGAAACAAGTGTAGCAACCACAGAATATATTTCACTGGTGAACCTGCTTAGTTCGATTAGTAATCTACCCATTGAATTTAGAGGAATTTGCAGCCTACAAATCGTCTTCAGGGCTAGTCCCATGTAAATAATGCTTCAGTAATTTAATTGTAAAGTGATGAGGCATGAGTCATTGTTTCAAGAATATTGATCCAAAAAGGCAAAGCTGGGTAAAAGTTCAATTTATTGCTTGCACAGTAGTGATAAGTCCAGAAGGATCCTCATACCGTGAACATAATATTTTGGGGATGTGCCACCCTATCCAAACACAACTTAGGGATGAGGAGTTGAGCCAATTCATTAACTACAAATAGCAATTTCACCCAGGTATTTGAATTTGTTTTGACCAATCAAGCCCTTAAAAGTTCAAAACACTGTGTAGAGTCTTCTATAGAATCTTCACCTTAACCTATGATGGCAACATCAGTTTACTGATGAAGCCTTTCCAAACCAATGGATGAATTTTCCCAGCATTTTCTTGTAAATATTCAAAAGTATGGAAGAGAGGTTTGAGCCTCATTGTAGTCTTCATTGAAAGAGCCAATGACTCAGTTGTTCTTTTCCTATGCATACTAAGTAGTACCTCATAGATTTCTTTCTGAAAAAACCATGGACCATAGATGAAGACAAATATTTATCTTCTTTATTCCAGGAGTAAATTATCCCACATAAATTGTGATACTTGCTTTTCTTGCTATATCCACTGTGATTATTAAATTCAGAGATTTTAGATGTATGCCTTATTGGTAGATATCTGCTTCTCTTTGTTTATATTTCTATATTTCTTAATTATCTACCTATGACTTTATATTGCCTATATTTCTCATTCTATACATTTCTCATTTATATTGCCTATATTTCTCATTCTATATATTGCCTATATTTCTCATTTCTGTATCCTATATTTCTTATTTATTTATTTATTTATTTATTTATTTATTTAGATTTTTATCCCGCCCTTCTCCGTACGGACTCAGGGCGGCTGACAGCCTAGTAAAACAATACAATGATAAAAATACCCACTTTAAAACCTAATTAAAATGAAATATAACCATTTTCATCTAATTACTCTTCTATATTTCTCTTGTACTTAATTTTAAACTAATGTTATCTCTTTCTTGTCTTCTGACTCTGTTCTTCAGCTAGTCTTAGCCACTTGCTTTCTGGCTATATAAAGGCCTTCCAAAAAGCCTTGCTACTTCATTTTATATTTGTCATTTCCCATGCATATGGGATTATTATTTGGGCTGTGGCTTACTGTGGCTGTCTCTGGTTTACATGTGGACACACACTCACTGAATCCTTCTCCCAACATGCCTATCCTATTGTATTGTCAAACCAACTCTGGTTTTCCTTATTTGTGAATGTGGGAGCTTCAGGCTAAACAAAAGCAAAAAGCTGAAAATAACAAAGCAAAGTACAGACTTCTGTGGCTGCTATGAGGTTCCCCTTTCACCTATCCACTCAGTCACAAGACAGTGCCTCCCACCCCAGGACCATGAATCTGAGAGATTTAAAAGAATGTATATGCACCAACATAAGCCAGTGGTTGTATTTGATTAAAGTATAAATCTCAATTATATTCAGAGAAAGCTATTTTCAGGGAATGACCTTAGACCTGAGTCAATACTGGCTTTATAAGCATCTTGGAAGAATTATCATTTTTTGTTCAAAATTGTATTATATCACCAGGATTAAAAGAGGTGTTAACATCTCTGTGTTAATTTTACAGCTATAATTGTCAGGTTGGAGGATAAGTGCAGATGGAGAATATATAAATGCTCTAAAACTGCCACTGTGTTTCAGAGCTGTTTTTATCTTTTCACCTAGTAAAACTGGCATTTTTATATTACAAATCCTTATCCATGAAAGTTAATACCAATGCTGTGGAGCATTTCATGCAGATTATCAATACTGACTTAATTGCAAATTATAACCCCTATTCAACAACATAGATAATTTTCTAAGTGATATCATGCAGATTTCCATAACTGCAATGAAAAATGTATTTAATTGAGAATCACTTTTTTTAGTTTAATTTAACATGGTTTGTTCAATTTTTTGGGGGGGTTTATATCTAGTTGTAGATTTAATTTGGAGATTTGCTCATTTATGTTATCTAAATTGTTTTTAGTCGGATTATGGTTTCTTTTTATGTCCTCTTTGTATGCAACAATTGTTTGGTGAATTAGTTGTAGCACGGAGTATATTTCCTTCTGAAAGGTATTTGTTTTTTCTTGAGGCATTGTTCCTGGAGATCTTCTAGTATCACCAGTCTCAGTAAGAGTAGATCAAAGTTTCATCTAGTTTTCTGGTCTTTATATATAGCCTTTATAATCCAATAGGTTCCAGAGTATAGGTCCAGTCCTGAAAGCAATATTTTATAGTGATCCTTTGTCTCAGATATCCAAAAATTGGCAATCAGGTAAGGTTGTAATCCACAATGTTCAAAGTGTTTAAAATGTTCAACCTCCCTAAAAATAATTCAAAAGTCTCTCCCAGCCAGGCATAGTCCAAAGTCAATTTTTTCTTTCTCTCCCACTTGCTCTTGAGATTAAAAGTCCAAGCTCAGTAGGTATTTATAATCCAAGAAGGTCAGGATGATAGGTATGCCAAAATATTTTCCTTTATTGCCAGCTGTTCTCCCAAGCTAGGAGTCACCAAGCAGGAAGCAAATTATAGTACAGTACACAAATCCACCACTAGATGTCATTCAAAGTCTATTTTCCACTCTTAAGACAAAGGATTGATTTCTTATATTTTGCTCAATATTTTTTTTTCAAAGAGAAAATCTTAGTTATCTCAGTTCTCAAATTTATCAAAACTGTAGCTTTATGTTACTTCCACTTCAATATTGTATGTTTCTTTTCCCCATAAAATTAAAATGCTACTTCTGTTCACATTCGGAGGGTTTTATCTTCTTGGGAGCCTTTCCCAGGAAATTCAGTTGCAAAATAGTAAAGAAAGGATCGGTATTCTCACCCAGTTCCAAACATGCTGTTTACGATGTGTTAATTGATGCTTTTTCTTCTTTGGTTGTCAGCAGCTAATGGTCGGCCACAGGAATGTAGCCAGTCTTTCCCCTGCCAGTTTGGAGGGCTTTCCTTGGATTGAATGGAAAGACCGCTGTCTCTCCATGATCAACAAGACACCCCTCCTCTTCATTTCCTCTTTGGGGTGACTTTAGGCCCTTTTTAGGAACCGTTTCAGCAGGGCGAAATGGTTCCAGAAGGCAGAGCCCTGTCTTCCGGCATCCCATTCCACTGAGATGCAAAAAACCCACAACCCTATAATTCAGGGGTGTCAAACTCACAATGTCATGTGACGTGTCATGAGTATCACAATTTTTTTCCATTGCGGGCAGTGGGGTAGACGTGGTTTCAGCCTGATGCATCCGGCTCACTGGTCGGCAGTTGGACACCCCTGCTGTAATCCCTTAATTCAGATTAGAATCAAGGTGACTGGATAGAGCTGAGTGTTTACTGGCCTGATGCCCTTCCTGATGCCATGCAGTGTTTTTAGGAGATACTGTATGTTCACTTTGCACCCTAGGAGAGAAAAAACTGCCGCTACCTAGGATTGAACTCTCAATCTTCCGAGTGGAAGGCAAGCATCTTCACCACAAGGCCCCCCCTTGTCACTCACTTTAAACCTTGTACATATTCATACAATTTAACATTTGTTGTCTTTGCAAAAGTCACTTGGAGCAGTTTCTTCTTTCCTTGTCATGGTCTGCTCCACCTCTTTCTGGCTGGCCTGGATTCAAATCTAAGGGACTTGCAGCCATATTCTTCTTCCTCAGCCCGCACACACTAAGTGCACTTCACCTCTTTACCCAAATTGTCTCCCCAGCTGACATGTTGGATTGGTTCCCTTTGCAGGAGGAACTTGCCAATCCACCTCCCTTGAATCCAAACTCCAGGCAGACTTACCAACAGGCTACACAGCAGGAGGACAAGTAATCTTTCTGTCACGTTCCCAACTGGGAGGCTTTTTCTACTATCCCTCTTTTGTCATTGTAAGCTGCCTGGCTCACCAGTAATTTTTATTGCACTTTGTTCTTATCTCCTTTACTCTCAGGTACTCTTCTTGTCTCATTTTAACTCTCCGACTCCCACTTATTTCCTCAGCAAACTAATCCCTTCTTTTTCCTCACCTTTTCTTCCAAACAGAAGAAATAGAGTTCCTATATCTGTATGATTTTATACTCACAGCTCCACAGTTTTATAATTTCCCAAACTCAGGCTCTACATTGTGAGCAAAGATGCCCCTTGTCTCATTTTATTTCTTAACTTCCTTATTTCTTCTCTAAACTTCCTCTTTCTTACATCCTGCTAATTAAAAGGCCTGACACTCAGATTTGTAGCACCCAAAGAATTTCCTTGCTTCTTACAGCAACCCCCCCCAACTCTGTGCACCACCGTCACTCATTTTCTCAATTTTATTGAAACTCCCAAGTTTCAAAAGGATAGCAGGAAACTTGAAATAAGGAACCAAAGACAGGAAAGGATATTATATAATTGAGCAGAAAATCTAAATGCCAGGTACAAAAAAAAAAATTCAATAGATGTTAAAGATATGTGAATATAACTGCAGAATATCTGTGTATGAAGTCTAATATTTTTGAGCCAAAATTGTAGTGGAAGATTATTGCTCTCAAGGCTTTACAAGTAGTCCTTGACTTAGTCCTACAATTGGGACCAGAGGACTGGAGGTTTTTAAGAAGAGATTGGACAACCATTTTTCTGAAATGGTGTAGGGTTTCCTGCCTGAGCAGGGAGTTGGACTAGAAGACCTCCAAGGTCCCTTCCAATTCTATTATTATTATTATTATTATTATTATTATTATTATTA
>JANHFS010195114.1:0-16185 GCA_032467975.1 Trimeresurus albolabris
ATGTGGAGATAGGACCCAGGTGTGGTTGTGATGGACATGGGAGTGAGGAAGATGAATTCTGAGAAGAAACATTTACTGTCAACACTATGACAAACCGAACTGAAGCCATTTTCATTTTGTCTTCTTTGCCTTAGTTTAGAGATTTTAGATGAAAGAAGAGGGGTGGGGGGTGTGTAGTTTCTCAGTTAGCCAAAACAATTCATATGTGTGAGAATAAAGGTCAGTGTTAATAACATTTTGGTGGGCTGGAGAGCTGGGAGGAGAGCCTGTGTTTTGTAACAATTGGTGAATGTGATTTATGACAGCAAATTGGGATGGGAGTTGCAACTGTAACTTTGTAACCAAGGGGAGGGGATTTTTAGTCTTGGGTTCACCTATGGACATGCTGATACTTTGTTTCCTAAATAAAATGTTTTCTAAGGAAGAAAGATTTTCCTTGAAGTTCTTTTAAACGGTTTCATCTATCACACGGGTGTCAAACTCGCCATGTCACGTGACGTGTCGTGATGTATCGCAACTCTTTTTACATTGCCGGCTTTGGTATGATGAAACCGGCCCACAGGCCCGCAGTTTAACACCCCTGATCTATCGGAACCATGATACTTACTCTTAAACAACTTTTTCTTTAACAGCTTTTTTCCTTTCTGCTCAATGAGCGCTTTGCAGATAAGCATGCTAACAGTTGACATGTTAGGGGGGGGGGCTGCAGGGACAATGAAGTGAGACAGATTCACAGGTTTAATCACTTAGCCAGGATCCTGAACTTCATTTACAAGAAATGTTAAAACCACATAGCTGGCACAGGAAATTAGAAGCTTTGCAAGATTCCCATGACCTAAGGCGGGCAAAGGTGGTGTGACATTTGTGAGAAATGGAGACGTTTAAAAATAAAACGATCACAATTGATTAACAATAGAAAGATTAGCCAAGCCCTGCATGTAGGCACTAGATTTCAGGAGGCTTGGCTAGAAGACACACTTAACAAGATAAAAGGATGGCAGAGGGAAGTTCGGAACGATGTATTCTGGCTAGGCGGATGGGACAGATTGTGCCCCCGGAAGTCCTCTCAAATGGGACCAAGGGGAGGGGACGGGGGCGTCATGATAGGAGTGTATATAATGTTGTGAGTTTGAATATTTTGGTGTGGTCTCTGGTTTTAGAACTTCCTATTGAAGTCTCTCACCAGGATCCACTGCGCTTTGCAAACCGCTTTTCTATATTCTGCAGAATAAACTCTTTTTCTTACCAATCCAATTTTGTTGGTATTTTAATCACGTTTCCAACAGTGGGATAGAATGAAGGGATGACTACATTTCTTAGAAGCCTATCATGACCCTAATTCAACTAATTCAAATCTTGACAGATGACACATATCAATAATCTATCATTGCAAGACAGGTATAAACATCTCGTTCCTCGACTGAAGAATAATTATTTGTCAGTCATTATCCCATTACTCCAAAAATCCATATTTCTTGATCTTGTATACATTCCAAGGAAGGAAGGAAGGAAGGAAGGAAGGAAGGAAGGAAGGAAGGAAGGAAGGAAGGAAGGAAGGAAGATGCTGGGGAGCTTGCAAAATGAATTAAAACTATTAAACTATAAACAAAACAAGATAGCCTGGATTAAAAGTGACCATTAAAACAAAGCACAGCCGGGTCCAAATACTTTAACCCCAGGCCAGAGGAGAGGGGATGGGTGGGGTGGGCAGGGGAGGGGAAGGAGGGAAGGAAGGAAGGAGAAGAAAGGGAAAAAAGAGAAGGAGTTATGCTTTTTTATTACAATGGATGGAGAGTTGAGTGAACGAAGTATTTGATTGGCTGATGAAATATTTTTTATCACTGTCAGTTTGCATCCCCAGAGAGATTGTGAAGAGAATAAAACAACACCAATGCAAATGCACACACACACATACACACACACACACACTGCAAAACAGGTTGGTGTTCAGTAATGCCTCCGGGTTCAGATCTCGCTGGTTGCCCAGGTAATGGCCCAGAGCACCCTTTGGCACCTGTAGCTAGAAGCGATGTACTAATTACGAACTTGTTTCCGGATGTAATATAAAGTGCTGGTTATTTCTATCGAGTACTTCCTTCTGTCTTTTTTTTTTTTTTTGGCTCATTGAGATTGCTAGAAGACGTTTAACCCTTATTTTTGTTAGACTAGGCCAGTTCCCTCAATATCTATGGAGCTTCTCAGTCATCCAGGTCATGGTTACCCCAAAAGTGCCTTTTCAAGAGACAACTGGACTTCCTTCTTTTTCTTTGAACATGTTTCATTTCTCATCTGAGAAGCTTCTTCAGCTCTGACTGGATGCTGGGAAATGGAAGGATTTATATTCCTTGCATACAGGACACTATTAGAATACCAAAAGGGCAAACTGAAACTCAGGTCAACAGGAACAGGAACAACCTCAAACAGGAACAACTCCAAACCCAAAACCCAAAAAAGGTATAAAAAATCCACCCACTCCCAGCTCCATTTTTGTCAGCCACCTCAGAAACATGCTGCTGTCACTGAAGCTTCTGGCAACTAAATAAACCGAACCTTCTTTCCTAAGCAGTCTCCATTTTGTTTATTCCCGGCTTGGACTGGACCCGGAAGATTTTTCTTTCAACAGCTCCAATGATTAACTGTCCTCACTCTTAGGAAATTTCTCCTAGGTTGCTTCTCTCCTTGTTTAGTTTCCATCCATTTTTTTCTTGTCCTGCCTTCTGCTGTTTTGGAAAATAAGTTGAGCCCCTCTTCTTTGTGGCAGCCCCTCAAATATTGAAACATAGCTATCATGTCACCCTTAGTCCTTCTTTTCACTAAACTAGACATACCCAATTCCTGTAACTGTTCTTCATATGTTTTAGCCTCAAGGCCTTCAATCATCGTTATTGTTCTTCTCTGTTAAAAAAGGACTCCACCTAATGATGCTGACCCTGGGCACATCTCCTCCCAAACAGGTTCTCCTGAGTTGGGAGAACTTGTCCTTCTCCAACGTGGTCCTCACCACGTGGGTTGCACCTCAACATCTCACGTTGGGAGGAGAGATCCAGCACTGCTGGAGGGCACCCAGTTGAGGAAGGGCTGGTGGAACAATTGCCGCCCAAATGCCACAGAGGCGCCACTGAGGTTGGAGACATCAAGTCTCCTGCAAACATTGTCTGAAAAGTTCTCCACCCGGTTTCTGGGTGGGAGAATTAGCCAGGACCATTTTGCCAAATTTCCAAGGGGAGGAGATCTTTTTCAACAGATATTCAAGGATGGAATTCATAATTAATAGGCATTCTGTCTCCCCCTCCCCTTGCAGGCTTGTGTAGAATTTGTCTTAGAATTGTTTTTGCTGGTTTTCTTGTCCTTGCAGAGAGAGACAACTGTATTTGTCACCAAAAGGGACAACTGTAAGGGCCCTTGGTCCTCTCTGAGCTTGGTGGTTTTCTTGCAGGTGTTTCATTACCAAACTAGCTAACGTCATCAATTTGTACCCCACTCCCTTTTAGCACTGATGATGATACCTAATTGGGTAATGAAATGTCTGCAAGAAAACAAGCAAGCTCAGAGAGCACCAAGGACTCTTCCTCTTCCTCCTCCTCCACTCTCTTCTGGCACTGTATAATATTACCTAGTTTTGTAATGATACGTCTGCAAGAAAACAACCAAGCTCAGAGAGCACCAAGAACTCCTACTCCTCCTCCTCCTCCTCTCCTTCTCCTCCTCCTCCTCCTCCTCCTCTTCCTTCCTCCCAAACTCCACTTCCTTCTGGCACTGATAATGTTACCTAGTTTGGTAATGAAACGTCTGCAAGAAAATAAGCAAGCTCAGAGAGCATCAGAAAACTCCACCTTCTTCTTCTTCATTTTCCCAACCCCTTATTCGTCCCTCACAAGTTTCTCTTCTCAAAATTCTCTTTTCTCCTTCGAAAATGAATCAATAAAAGGCAGAGCTGCACTCCACATGTAAAGCCAGACAACTATTTGTCTTGATTTTCATTTCATGCCCTCTGTGGTTCTCAAGGGATTTTTTTAAAAAAATATCTTTTTATATCTTGCATCTCTGGCAATAGGACCTCTAAAAATGTCTCCTTGGGAACATCTAGAACATTTTTGCTTGTCCAGTATGATACGTTCCATAATAAAGCTGATTTGAATGCTAATAATAAAGTGCAGTTTCAGCTGCTTTTAACATGAATATGGTTGTGAGAGGTCAGATTTTAAAGAAACTTAAGGAGCTCAGCTGCTGGTATAGATCATCCGGTAGCCAGAACCCTACAAATTTGCCCCTACAAAATATTATATATACTATTCAGCATAAAGAGTGATACTCTGGAAAAAAAAAGCCTATTATGGAAAGAATGGGGTGTTCGCTTCTCCATTTGGCTCAAAAGATGCATTTGGAGGGTTTTGTTTTTTTAATTGCCTTACACATGTTAAGCCAAGAGTTGATTAACCGAGCCGTAATTATCTTAAGCCTGACAGGTTACGCCTTAATCACCTTGAGCTAAAACGCTTTCCGCTCTCTGTGTTTATGCCTGTAGCATCTCTGTTGTTGATAGCCAACTCATGAGAAATTATTTTCACTAGTGGAAGGTGAGTTTGTGCAAGTTGTTTGACCTCGCTACAACAGGCTTCGGGTGTTTTGTGGTACAGTCTGTCGTGGGAATTTCAGAGTAGGGTCATTGAACCAAGCTACCATGTTCACCCATAATATAATGTACAGATATTTATCATGATGCTTGCACATAGGACCATGTGGCTCCCATTTCAGACCATGTCATTTGCTTAACAACGACTGCAAAAAAAAAAAAAGCCATGAAATCATATGACCAACCTGTTTTACAACTGTTACAACTTTGGATTGTTAATGGGCAGATGCTGTTGAAAATTGAAAACTACCTGTGGTTGTTTGGCCATTGCATCTCAGTTGCAAAACCCCACAAAACCACTAGATGACAACAAAGTTCCACCTTATTTGCTGCCACCTGGTGTTCACCTTGAGCTTTGCAACCATATATTCAGCCACTCTATATTGCAAACCAGGATTTTCAGGTTTAATCTGTGAAAGAGTCCAGTCTACGTGTGCAAGGGGTAGCATGTACAGTGAGCAGGGAACCCTCATAGGGATGTTCACAAATTTTGTAAAATAACCTATTGGTCTCTATTCTGGATTCTTGAAATGGCCTTTGGCCAGGATTTCAAGCTAAATTGAACTGGATTATAGTGAAGAACAATGTCATCTGGAAGAAACACAGCTGTTAAATTTTTTGATTTAGTGTAATATTCACACAGAGTTCATGGGAAAGTTTACACAGGAATCTGCTTATTTTTGTCTTGAGAGTGTAACAGTTTTACTGATTCACTAAGAATCCCGCGTGTCTGTTGTAGTGTTGCAGAACGCTACAACCAGTCATAAATGTGAATCAGTTGCCAAGAGCCCAAAATGCAATCACATGACCCCAGGAAATTTCTCCTTAGTTCCAGGTTGCTTCTCTCCTCAGTTACTTTCCATCCATTGTTTCTGTTCTCATAAAGTCTCCCCAGTGTCTCTTCTCTGGAGATATATGGTAGTGGGTGAATTGGGAATTATAGATTGAACCCTCCCTATTCCTTCTCTTAGCCATTTTTCAAGGAGAAAATTAGGTTCTTAAAAGAGATCAGTACTTTCTCAAATGCATTTCAACAACAAATGCACAGGCTATTTTGATGAGCCCTGTGTCTGTGTGTGTGCACCATGCTGAGGAATAAACAGCCTTGCGTGTTCTGTATGAAAATATAAGATTGTCAGCACCAATCCAGACTTGCAAAAGGATGTGGAGGCTTGTTGGAAAATCCATGTGGATTTGGCTGGCTTAATGTCAAAGAAGTGATTTCCTTTGTACTGTTCTGTATCCAGCTTTCTTCAACCTGAAGTTCTCCAGATGTTTGGACAGCAAACAAAATGTTGATTAGATTGGAACACGGAGAACCTAGGAAAGACCTTGGGGTAGCATCAGGCCATGGATACATCCAATCCAGAATTCTGTCTCATTTTTGGTCAGCCAGATGTTTCCAAAGGTCTTACAGGAACTTTGTTCTCTCTGATTCAGTCTAGTATGACCGATTGCTTAGCAACCATTCCAAGATATGACAGATCTACCCAAGAAACTACTTAAGACCCGGATTTGAAGTTCGGACAGTTGCCCCCACCTCAGTCACAGTCACTTGACCAGATCTTAAGCTCTTGGCAGCCATGCTGAATATACAGCCATTGGTTCCCTTAGCAGTTGAAGCATTTGATTAACAAACGCTGCAAAACAGTCCTTAAAATCAAGTCCATCACGCGACTGGTCTTTTTTTTACGACCATCACAACTTACAACTGTAATGGGCAGGCTTCATTATCATCATAAATTGAGGACTCCCTGTAATCTTACATGGTCCGCTCATTCTCTCTCTCTATCAGGAAATTTCTCCTTGGTTCTAGGTTGAGTCTCTCTTTAATAATCTTCCATCCATTACTTCTTGTCCTGGTGTTTTGGAGACTAAGTCAATCCCTTCTTCTCTGTGACAGCCCCTCAAGTACTGGAAGACTCTTATCATGTCACTCTTAGTCCTTTTCTTCATTAGGCTAGACACATCTAGTTCCCTCGATTAAAATATTACATTTTAATACCGTTGACCAGCAACTCCAGCTAGCTTGAACCAGCATAGCCAGGAGTGAGGATTGCTGAGATTGCAGTTCGGCCACATCAGGAGGCCACATTTGTCTCCCAGCCCCGATCAACCCAAAGTTGCTTAAAAAAAAAAAAAACAGGAAAGATTACCTAGCTTGGCAAGTGATTCCAGATAACTCTAATCATATTGTTGTTTTGATTTATTTTGTATGCCTGTGGTTTAAAAAAAAAACCCTTATGCTAATTAGAAGTTTTTTTTTTTTGTTTTTGAGGAAGGATTAAATCTGAAGAGCCAAGAGCAGAAAGAAAAATATATTCATTGAAATAAACAGACGTGCATCTATCTGTCCTGGAGCCGAAGGACGAAGGTTTATGACCATGGATATTATTTTCCCAATTAAGATTTCATGCTTTAAGGTTGCCAAGTTATTTTGCTTCTGGGCCAAGATTAGGTAAAAGAAGTTAATGTCTCTGCCTGTGTGCTGTTGCTTCCTCGTGTATATTATGTACCCCGTTATGAAGTACAGCCTGTTATAATTTCTTAAGCTTTTGACAATATTACATTTCTTCAGGCAAGATGATTAGCAATTACGGCAACTCTCCTTTTGAAAGTGGGAGTCGGTTTCTTCTTACTTTTAGGGAATACCTCTTTGCCTGTTCAAAATAACCACTGCCTAACCTTTCCATGTTCTATCTTTGGCTGATGGATCCTAGAATTGGCTGGGGTGATGCCTAGGCCACAAGTTGGAGCATAACTGGATTTTAATTCAGCCAGAGGCTGCAACGTTCTCTTTGCCGAACATCTGGAAGAGAGTAGACAGGACCAAAATAGTGTTTGTGAAATTCAGATTCGGCTGCAGTGATGAGATGGAAAGCTGGAAAAGAACCTCAGTTCATACAGGGCAGCTTGGAGAGGATAAATTTTTAGGAAATACATTTAAACCAGATGGCACACACGGAGTCCATCTATAGCAGGGGTGGGCAATTATGGCCCCTTTACGACCTGTGGATTTCAACTCCCAGAATTCTTGAGCCAGCCATGCTGGCTCAAGAATTCTGGGAATTGAAGTCCACAAGCCATAAATGGGCCATGGTTCCCCACCTCTGATCTATCAGATGGAAAACAGTGGATGGAGAACAGGAGTTGCAGCACCAGCTCACTTAGATTAGGAGTCCTCAACCTTAAAGTGTAAGACTTGTGGACTTCAACTCTCAGAATTTTCTGGCTGCGGAATTCTGGGAGTTGAAGCCCACAAGTCTTACAGCTGCCAAGGTTGAGGACACCTGACTTAGGCAATCACCTCCACTGGAGAGAGAATTGAATAAGGAAGGGAAAATGTTCATACAGGCGTCCTTTGCCCACTTTGAAACTGAAGACGTGCAGGAATGCCCCACTGCATGTGTGGAAAGCTTTCCCACTTCCATGAAAAAAATTCTACAGCGGATTCTTTTTCCATCACATTTCTTGCAAACCAATAGGAAGAAAACAGGATCATTGTATTTGTGCATAGAACAAATAAAGGGAAGGGGCCTTGGATCCTCTTGAGAATCTTGGTGTTAAAAGAGCAAGGTTTTTTTAGCCCTGACATCTGCTCTTGAAAAGGCTGCAATCATTATCCTCCATAATTTCAAAAAACAGAGAAGCATCCAAGGAATTATGTTCACAAAGGACCACGGCTGATCCTTCAGTGATTGGGCCAGATTTTGGCAAATGGGAGATAGAAAAACCTTGACCACATTTTTTTTTCTAGTTTTCCTTTTTTTTCTGATTGAAAACAATTGGAATTCGTGTCTAAAATTGCAAATTTTCAGTGTGGGAGCTTGGATAGGAGACCAAATTCTCCAATCTGCCGATGATGTAGCCAAAGCTTGTTTTACGATAAGTATGTAAGCCTTTCCAGTGACACAAAACTCTCATTCACTTATTAACTGACAACATTCAGTGGCAGTCTTGACTTGAATGAAATGCCTAAATCCAGCAAAATCGCCTTATAATATTTTTCCATCTTTTCCCTGCAAAGTTTGTTGCTGTAATTATTTTAAACTGGGGGGGGGGGATTTAAGGGCTCATCTCTCCAATGTAATGTTGAGGAAAGGCTCCCTCTAGTGGTTCTCTTGTCTATTATTAAAAGTTTCTGTTGTGTGCATCTGTTTGTAACCTTCAGTTAATCCAAACAGTTCACCGTGGCAAAACGGTTTTTGATTCAAGGGACCTCAGATCTTCTAACTTAAAGAATGTGTACAAAATCCAGGACTCATTAGTCTTGTGGGGTTGAAATTTCAAGGATCTCTAGACTATTTGCAAAGTTGTGGCCCCCACTGTCGCATGATCATGATTTCCAATGCTCCCTGCCAACTTCCCACAAGCAAAGCAATGGGAAAGCCAGCAGGAAGTCAAAAGTCCATTCTCACTGCTCATTCTGGAAACTAATCAAAGGGAGAGTCAACCTGGAATTAGGAGAAACCTCCTAACAGTGAGGACAATTCACCAGCGGAACAGCTTGCCTCCAGAAATCGTGGGCACTCCATCACTGGAGGTTTTCAAGAAGAGATTGGACAGTCACTTATCTGAGATGGTATAGGTTCTCCTGCTTGAGCAGGGGGATGGACTAGAAGATCTCCAAGGTCCTTTCCAGCTCTGTTCTATTCTAAATATTCAATATTTCTCTCTTTAAGTAAGGAAATATCTCTGAAAAAAGAGCCCAACAAGTCATAGGTTGTTTAGTGCCTGTTTAAAAATGGCAAGCGTTCACATGGAATTGAATTTATGATGGACATGCAAAACTAAGCAAAATATAGAATCTTCTCTAATTTGTTCTAGTTGCAATTTCAACTTAAGAGGACTTTTAGTAGCTGAGCTGGAAAAAAATGAGCTTCTTTGCTGGCAGGAGTGAATCAGAAGTAGTGATCCTCTGTCCTGGAAAAGGAAGGAAGGAAGAAAGGAAGGAAGGAAGGAAGGAACATCTCGCTGACTGTGCAATGATTAATAATAATAATAAAATAATAATATAATATAGTTCAATTTGGATCAGGGAAATAACAGGATCTAGGTTTTAATGTTAGCAATGGTATATTAGACAAGGCACAATCTTCTTACAGCTTATGATTACATGTGCATCGCCATTAGGAGGGTAATGCACACTGACACCCTGGCATAACCCTACAGTTTTCTAGCTAATTTGGGAAACATTAATTAGCTAACAGCCCTTAGCGGTTAGAATGGGAAGCAAGAGGCAGAAAGAAGGGGAGTCAATCAAAACATCTGGTAACATTCCTACAGTAGCCGGAACCAGAGAGAGTAATCAAGGAAGCCAAATTTTATAGAAAAATACTGTTGTTTAATATCTTCAAGAAGAGATGTGCAAAACTATTTTTGAGGAATAAAACTGAGGTTTGTATATTAAGCCTGCTTACATAGGGTTGCCAACATTCAGATGTTGGGAAAATACCGTGTTTCCCCCCAAATAAGTCAGGTTCTTATATTAATTTTTGCTCCAAAAGACGCATTAGGGCTTATTCTCCAGTTAGGATCTTATTTTCAGGAAAATATTGTACTAAATGCATCTTGTCTGGCTGATGATTTTACCTGGGGCTTATTTTTGGAGTGGGGCTTATATTACGAGCATCCTGAAATGCTAGGGCTTATTTTCTGGCTGGGTCATATTTTCGGAGAAACCGTGTAGATGCTGAAAACTTATTCCTGTTGAATGGTGATTCCGAAATTGCTGTTTTGTTTGTTGCACAGTCAACCAGTTGTTTAAACCGGGTTTCGCATTTTTATCCACCTATCAAATTCTTCCCAAGGACCTGGGATAGGCAGATAGATGCTCTACCCCGAATTAATTAAGGGATTATCAGATTGTAAAAAGGGAGGGGTTTTTTTCCCCCTTCTCTTTCTATAAAGGAGAGGGAAAACTTGAACGTTTATTTTTGCAACCCCTGGATGGCAGCAAAGTATGCAGAGTTTTGGAAGAAAGAAATGTAATTAGAAACAACTTCGTACCAATTTCCAGAGAGAGCCTAAAGCCTATTAGGAGTTTCGGCCTTATTCTTCCTAAAAGCCGATGAAGCCTAACAAATTGCTTAATAAAATTGTATTTTTTTAAAAAAAACAACACACACACCTTATTGTTGACTTCCTTGACAAAATTCCAGATAATAACTTCCACCAATTTCCCTTCCCCCTCGTCCCTATTTATATGTTGTTCAGTTTGCTGCTGTGAATGCTTGCCGGCTTTTCTCCATCCTGGCGTTAACTCCTGCTCCAAGAGTAGGTGGTGGTGGTCATGGTTAAGAGGGCCTTTGCACAACTTTGTGTTGTGTGCCAGTTGCATCCTTCCCTGTGCATGGTCACTCATGCCCTAGTCATTTCTCAGTTAGATTACTGCAATCTGTTCTACGTGGGACTGCTCTCAAAGAGTATATGGAAACCTACACTTGGTGCAGAATGAGTTGGCATGCACCCTTCTGGCAGCCTCTAGTCCTTGGCATACGACCACAATTGAAGCCAAACTTTGAAGACCCCTGTCCTAGGGGTACCTCCTCCTCCTCTTCTTCTTCTCCTTCACTTTCTTCTTCTCCTTCTCCAGCTACTCCTCCTCCTTTTCCTTCTTTCTTCTCCTCCTTCTCCTTCTCCTTGTCCTTCTCTTTCTTCTTCTCCTTCTCCTCCTTCTCTTCCTCTTCCTCTTCCTCTTCTTCTTCTTCTTCTTCTTCTTCTTCTCCTTGTTCTTCCTCTTCCTCTTCTTCTTCTTCTCCTTGTTCTTCCTCTTCTTCCTCTTCCCCTTCCCCTTTCCCCTTCTCTTGCAGATGAGACAGCTCCTCCTCCTCTTCCTCCTCCTCCTCCTCCTGCTTTGGTGGCTCATCCCAAAGCTGAAATTTCACATTTATTTCCCTCCAGGAAGCCTGTGAATAATCGCCCAATCCCTTCCTTCTCATTTTGTTCAGTGGCAGCTGAAGACACGTGAGAAGCAAAGAGCCCCCAGTCCACGCCAGAAGGTGGTTCTGGCCCCCGTCAGCAATTGGCCTCTTTCCCAGAACCCCCAAACTCCAGGCAGTTCCTGTAGCGGGGCTGTGAATCACAAAGCTTTGCCATTTTCAGTTTAAGTTTCGTTAACTTGGCAAGATAATTATGTAGATAATTAGACCAGAATTCCCAGATGGTGGAAGTAAGCTGTTTATCGTAGTCTGGCAACACAAAGATAGGGACAGTGGGTGTTTCCCCCCCCCTTTTTTTTTTACTGCTTTGCAAACTTTCCAAGCCACAAGCTTGGTTCATGCAAGATGAGTAACTTCATTACTGAATAATTCAGGCTTTAATTGCATAATTAGAAAGCAACTTTGTCTGGGATTGCCCAATGCCATAAACCTCGAATTACCCAGGTTTACATAGCATACCAAGCCCCGGCAAAGAAACCAGGATTGATACCAGCCAAGCTTATTTCATTCTACAAAAACCTTGTTTTTGAATGTGGTTCAGGGGACTCAATTATAAATGAGCAATAATCTTCAGAAATTGGGCACATAGGAATTTGCAGTCGTCCGTCTCCTGGACGGAACACGCCTTTGGTGCAATCCACAACTCTCTATTGTGTACTTAATTAATATGCATTGTTGACAGAATACTGGGAGTCCTAATACAACCTTCAGATTTGAAACATTTTTTTCATAAGTTATTTCCTAACTTGCAATTAACCCCATTCCTTGCTGGCAGACTTGAAACCTAACAGGCATGACACAGAAGGAAAAAGGGAAGAAGAGGGAAGGGGAAAAAAAGAGGGCAAATCTCTAGCAATATTAATTAGCCAGATAACTACATGAATTTGCCTTCTTCCTTCCCACCGGTTGCTTAGCAGCCATTCAATATTACAACAAACATCCCCAGGATTACTTATGATCTGTTTCTGAAATTCTGATGGCCAGCGTACGCACACACACACCCTGGAAGTCATGTGAATGCATTTTGGACACTCTGCAACCAGCCCACTTAATTGCAATGCTCCAAAGTCACGTGATTACATCTGATGACATTTTTGCCCCAAATTAGCCTTTCTGGTTTTTTTTTTTTTTTTAGCAAATCCGACCCACGTTACAGGTTCCATGACAGTCATAAAGTTGAGGAACACCTGAATTCGTTTTCTTAGTTCTTGGCAAAGAGAGTAGTAATATTCTTGATGGCTGTGCAAGTCTTAGAATTAGCCTTTTTCTCTTCTGGAGTTTTGACAGTAGAGAGAGAGAGAGAGGCACATAGATAAGATTCACGGTAGAATTTGTCTTGGAAAGGTAGGAACTTATAAAGCATCTGCGGTCGAGGTCAGAAATGAAGGAAGCTCCTTTTTTCCTGTGCCCTTTATTCCTTTGATCTCGTGTGCATGTGGGGGGGGCACTTGATTTCAATCTCAACGGCATCAACACTCCGAGGCGGAAGATTTTCAAATATTAATGAAGGAATTGCAGCCTGCTCAGCCAGCTGCTGCTTTTAGGCCTTTCCGCATCTTTGCTGGAAATGCAAGTGGAGATTGATGGAAATGTTGCAGTGCAACTTTTTAAGCAGATCCAGGCGCACACGGCTTCGGCCCCAGAGGGGGGCGAGGAAAAGACCCCGCGGTTCCAAAAACGGCATAAATCACGGACTTCTTTTAGCATTCAGATTTCATGTTTTCCTAGCCATCTTTAAAAGCTTGTGTGTGTGTTTGTCCTTTATTCTGTTTGACCACGGAGATGCGCTGTTCTTTTGCAAAGAGGCCTTTGGAGAGTGCACACCGAGTGACTGTGATGTTGTTGCGCTGTTGGAAATGGGCAGTGATTGTGACATCCCTAAGAGGAGAAAGCTCTGTTGATGGAAGGAATGCATTTTTCAGTGGGAACATTGTGGAGGCTCGGGGGGGGGGAGGAGGGATACCTTCTGTTTGGGGGTACCTTCTGTTTGCGGGTTATCCAGCTTGACTGGTGATCAAAGAGTCCATCTTGGTTGCAAAATCCAGAAATACCACGGGAACTTTCTGTGATCTGAGTTCTTGCAACCACTTCACATGGCACTACTTTCCTGATCCTTTAGCCCAGATTTTTTTTCAATCTTAGCAACTTTAAGATGGGTGGACTTCATCTCCCAGAATTCCCCAGCCAGTCATGCTGCTCCAACACTGGAGTTTTTTTTAAAGAAGAGATTGGACAGCCATTTCTCTGAAACAGTATAAAGCAGTGTTTCTAAATCTTAGCAACTTTAAGATGGGTGGACTTCAAGTCCCAGAATTCCCCAGCTAGCATGGAGCTGAAGTCCATGCATCTTGTAGTGGCTGACTTTGTTTCAGAGTATCTGGTGGACCTATTTTCTGATCCTATCTCCCCTTTTTCTTTCTGTGGGAATGAAGGCAGGAAGGGAGGGAGGAGGGAGGAAAGGAAAGGAAAGGAAAGAAAGACAAAGAAAGAAAGAAAGAAAGAAAGAAAGAAAGAAGTAGAGAGATGGAGAAAAGGACAGGGAAAGAAGGAGGGAGGGAGGAAAGAAGGAAGGAAGGAAAGAAGGAAAAAAGGAAAGAAAGAAAGAAAGAATAGAGAGATGGAGAAAAGGACAGGGAAAGAGGAAGGAAGGAAGGAAGGAAGGAAGGAAGGAAGGAAGGAAGGAAGGAAGGATCTATTTGCTTTCAGGATTGGATTGAATCTTGGAACTGCCCAAAAACTGTTCAATTGAACCGGCTGCTTCCCTATGGATCGAATTAACTTTCTTCAAGCTGGAATCCAGAACGTTTCTTCGATGCCCTGCTTGAATTCAATCCGACCGATTGTCCAAATGGAACCGGAAATGGAATTGAACTGGTTTGCAAAGACTGGATTTTGCCTATACAGTCCCCCCCCCTCTCCATCTCTACCTAGGTAAAAATGCTCTGATGCAGTGACACCACCCCCCATCTCTCCCCTGATGCCCAAGCACTTGACACAATCTGCCATTCGTTAGCAAAGAGGAGCAACCTGCCTCTGACATTTGCCTCCAAAGACCAGGGACGCTCCAGCCTGCTGGAAGCCTTTAATTAGTTAAATCTCCCCAGGGGGCCCGAGAGAGGAGCGGATTAGCCGGAGATAAAGCATCGGCCTTCTCAGCCAACCTTAGCAGATATGAACTTTCTTCCCTGGACTCAGAAGACATCAAGCAAAGCAGGTGGATATTCCAAGCTCCAGTGAAGGGCGAGGCTTAAGCCGAGCTCAGAAATTCCGGCGTCTCCTCTTGAGGGATCTAGCCAGGGCTTCAGAATGCAGATCAGTGGCGACTCTCAGCAGTTGCCATGAAAAAGTGTCAGGATCATGCATATATTTATTAGATATCTTTTTATCCCACCTTTATTATTTTATAAATAGCTCAAGGCGGCAAGCATACCTAACACTCTTCCCTCCTCCTCCTCCTCCTCCTCCTCCCGTTTGGTTGTGTGTGTTTTCCATTCAGAACAGAGCCAAAGTGTCAGTAAAGATGTACACTTTGACACCATGTCCATGGGGATGCTCAGTCATCCAGGTCAGGGTTGCCCCCAAGGTGCTTTTTCACGAGGAGACTGGACCTTTTTTTTTTTTGAAGACATTTTGCTTCTCATCCAAGAAGCTTCAGAGCTGAAGAAGCTTCTGGGATGAGAAGCGAAACGTCTTGGTAGAAAAACAAGAAGGTCCAGTTACCTCGTGAAAAAGCACCTTTGGAATGACCTTGACACAATCTGTTGGTGGCCTTGGGAAGATGGCCTAAGTTCACACGTATTGCTAGACAGGTAAAAGTCTCCATCTTATTGGCAGTTCACTTACAAGCATTAGAGTCTTATTGGCAGCTCACTACAAGAATTTGTATTTGCTCAAGAAAACATGAGTTAAAAAAAAAATATATCTCTGCATTCAATATTACCTTCTTGAGTGCCCTCTGTTTGCTTTCTGTGTTAAGCCAGGATTCATTATTGAATCATCCATGTTTGCCTGGATTTGTGCAAGACACTAAGCTAAAATTAACTTTTGGGTTTGGTTTAGCCTACCGCATCAACCAGGTTACAGTAAAACATGTGGTTGCTTCTTTGATTTGACTTAACAGGAACTCGGGCTGTGTGATTTGTAAGCCATGATTCACGGATCAATATGTATGAAGTTTTTCAATCATGTATGTTCAGCTGTACAGTACTATGATTCATTCAACCCAAGATGCTTCGACAAGGTAATGCGCCATTCCTCTAGGCTTAGAACTGGTCATCCTCAGTAAAATGGTTCATTTTAAGCATTATTGATGATCTGCGATGATGATCCCTAGTGGGGTGATAAGACATTATATTATATTATATTATATCCTATATATAAGTTGAATCAGCTTTTCATCCTTCCAAAGTTAGTAAAATGAGGACCCAGATTGTTAGGGACAATATGCTGACACTGTAAACCATTTTGAAGTGGAATATACAGTAAGTCTAAGTGCTTATTATATTAAGTATTATATTAAGTATTATATTATATTAATAGTATAGTATAGTATAGTATAGTATAGTATAGTATAGTATAGTATAGTATAGTATAGTATAGTATAGTATAGTA
>JANHFS010245874.1:0-15680 GCA_032467975.1 Trimeresurus albolabris
TTGTCTTTTGCAAGTTTAACTATATAAATACCAGACAGTTCTTCATGTTGTCAAAGCAAGAATATACAGTATTTGCAGCGTTGACATTGGACTGTTTTTTCCCTTTGTGTAAAGATGCAAAAAATGAGTTAAATAGTTCTGCTTTCTCTCTGTTGCTTGTTACCTTCTTGCCACTTTCTCCTACTAATGGACCAATCATTTTGTTAACTTTTTCTTGTTTTTTACATGTTGAAAGAAGCTTTTTTTTGTTATTTTTGACTTTTGTCGCAAGCCTTAGTTCATTTTGAGGCTTAGCTTTCCTCTCTTCATCTTTGTAGGCTCAGGCTATTTGCTGATATTCTGCCTTAGTTAAGTCCCCCTCTTTCCACTTTTTATACTTGTCCTTTTTATCTTTCAATTTATCAGAGACTTCTTTATGCACCCATGCTGGTTTCTTTTGAGAGCTGTTATTTTTCTTTTTTGTTGGTATTGTGCTAGACTGGGCTTTTATAATCTTTTCAAAATTTCCCAAGCTTTTTGAGTTGTTTTCCCCTTGAGGATTCTCATCTATGGAATCCTTCCCAAGCTTTCTCTAAGCTTATTGAAATTAACTCTCTTAAAGTCCAAGACTCTTGTTTGACTGTATTCTATTGCTTGTACCTGAATAATGTTGAATTCCAATATTGCATGATCACTCCCTCCCAAGGTTCCTGCGACTTCAATGCCTTCTATCATTTCATCTCTGTTAATGAGAATTAGGTACAATATGGCTGATCCCCTAGTTCCCTTCTCTGATTTTTGGCAGACAAAGTTGTTTGCTAGGTTTGTCAGGAATCTGTTTGATCTTCCATTTGGTGCAGACTTTGTCTCCCAGTTGATGTCAGGGTAATTGAAGTCCCCCATTACTATTGTGAGGTGCTTCCTACATACCTTAGTTAGCTGACTAGCAAAAAGTTCATCTAGTTCCTCTGTTTGGTTGGGTGGCCTATAAGTATACACCTATGGCAATGTCATTTTTTCCTGCTTTTATATTGACCCAAATGCATTTGAAATGGTTTTCATCATTGTTGTGCTCTATTTCTGTAGAGATGTAGTTATTTCTTATATAGAGAGCAACTCCACCTCCTCTTTTATTTGGTCTGTTTCTTTTAAATAATTTAAATCCCACTAGCTGTGTGTTCCATTTGTGGGTTTCATCCCACCAAGTTTCCGTAACAATATCATATATCCCCTCATTTACCTGAATTTCTAGTTCACCCTGTTTATTGCTCATAATCTGTGTGTTGGTAATTGTTTCCAAAAGATCTGCTCAACAATTTTGATAGCTATTTGTATGTTTCTTCCACTTGACTTCTGCCCATATTTTAAGTTAGACTTGTAAATAGCTATTCAAAGCTTAATTTTTTTCCTTAGTTTTATTTTGACCACCACAGTTGCAGACTTCAGAATGGTTTCATTCATTCTTCTTAGATGTCAAAGTAACTAGACTTGACTGTCTCCTATCCTTTTGTTCCAGAATCATCCTGTATTATAATTCACTAAAACAATAAAGCAAATAGAGAACAAAACAAATAAAAAGCAAAAAAAATATGTCTACCTAGAATGTTAATGTAAAAAACAATTAATGAATACTAGTTAATAATTATAGGAGACAGTTTGTCTAGTGGTTAGGGCATCAAACTGAAAACCAGCAGTCTCAGTTCTAGTCCCACTTTAGAAACAAAAACAGTTGGATAATTTTAGGCCAATCCCTCTCAGCTCTAGGAAGAAAGCCAGGGCAAACTGCTTCCAAAAGTTTTGCCAAAAAAACTTGCAATTATTTGTCCAGGGAATCAGGAGTAGGAGTAGGAGTAGCAATAATATTAAGCATCTCTGTCTGTCAACCCTTCCAGGTAAATCAGACAGGAAGCATGAGCAGATGAGCTAATTATACTTTATTGCAAGGCTATATTAACAAAATCTTGCAAGTCTGAAAGTACAAATCTCTTGCCATCTCTTTATAGCCTGATCAATTTAGGACATCTTTCCTAAATTTTTATCGCTAACATTAGCAACTATGGGCTCCTTCCTCCCCATTCTTGTCTGATGGTTTCCTAGGTAGCATCTCTTTCCTGCTTCCCTCAAGGTCGTTCTCATATACTGTTACATTATCTGTATCTTCCTCCTAGTGCCTCACTCTCTGAAGATGCCTGAAAATATGGAACCACGGTTTCTTGAGGATGAAGGTTTTTACACTGGAGAATGTCCTGTTGTGTCATTGTCCAACCAGAACATCATGGAAAATAGGATTCTCAAGCAGAAACAGGTATGGTCCCTCATGCAGGTGCTATTTGCAATAATAATTTATCTTCCTTAAATGGTTCAATTGCTGATGTAGCAAGGGAGCTTGAAGACAATCTCTTTATCAGACTGTACAATTTAAAGAAGTTAGAAATATATATAAAACAAACTATTTGGCAGATTGAGAACAAAAGAGTTGCAACCATTGGGTAAAAGCTAATTTAAAGTAAATGAAGCATGGGTCTAGGCTGATTCATGGTGGCCAGGTTGGCGTGGATGGGTGGTGTGACCGGGTAGACATAACTGAGTTGACATGGCTGGGTGGTATGGCCAAGTGTGGCCAGGCACTGCTGACTCAGTGCTGTCAAGTGAGTATGGCTGAGTGGGCAGGACCAGATGGGTGCAGATGAGTGAGTGTGGCTGGGTTAACACAGAACAAGTTGCACTGGCTACCTGGATGTGGGGACAACTTGGCACCCCACCAGCTCCTTGCTTCCCCAAACTGCTGGCAGCAAAACACGTGCATACACACACATGTAGACACTCCCTTCCATGTTTGGGGACTTTTATCTGCATCCATGTTGGGAAACTGCCAATCACTCCCAAGTTTGGGGAGAAGGATCTCTTTGGCATGATGTGCAGGCATGCACACACAGAGATACAGAAATGCCATTCTGCGTTTGGGGTGCTGATTTCCGGTGGGCTTCTCATGAAGGCCGCAAATTAACGACACGACACAAAGACTAGGGCATGTCTGGGATGAAAAAGCCCAGAGCTAACTCCGTGACCCTCTTTTATTGTGTTTAGGATAAAATAGGAGGTTACAGAAGGTAAGAAGGGGGCAGGTACATATTAGCATATAGGTACGTGACAGCACATTTACAAGCCTTGTAAATGGGGGGAGTGGGGGGAGTTTGCAAGAGGGGTTTATTCCTCTTTGTTCTTACTTCATCCTTCTTCCATCCACGTGGTGCAGCTGCGTAGCAGCCTACACATGGACTGCAAGGGCCTTATTCCCACATTGGGGACTTTTATCTGTATCTGTGCTAGGAAGCTGCCAATTGCATCCAGGCTTGGGGAGAAGAATCTCTCCTTTAGTATGCTGGGTGCTTACGCATGGCACACACAGATACCTCATTTTGAGTTTAGTGACTTTTATCTGCATCCATGATGGGAAGCTGCCAGTTGCACCTGGGCTTGGAGAGAAGGACCTCATTTTTGGCGTGCTGTGAACACATGCACATACACACACTGTTCTGAGCTTGGGGACTTTTATAAACTGTTTTCCTTCCCCACCTTGATTAACAGTACCTCCTTTTGCAAACTTCCTCCAGACCAAACTTTAAGTTTCCTGTGATGGCTCTCAGCTGTTCCCTGCTGTCCATGATCTGCATCTTACTGCCAGAATGAGGCAAGTCCCCAAGTGTGAGTGCACGCGCACGCACCCAACATGACAGAGGAGAGGTCCTACTCCCCAAATCTGGGTGAAATTGACAACTTCCCAGATAAAAATCTCCAAACTTAGAATGGTGTGTGTGTGTGTGTGTGTGTGTGTGTGCATGAGTGCACATTGCCAAACAAGGTTTTTCTCCCAGAGCCCAGGCACAATTGGCAGCTTCCCAGGTCTGTGAATAAATTTCCCCAAATTAAGAATGGTATGTGTGTGTATGTGTGTGAGATGACCCAGGGCCCCGAACAGAGGCAAAGCAGTCGGTTGGCAAAAGAAACAGTCCTTTAATCACTGCCAATGTTCCCCCAAAGCTCCCACATATGCTGGCAAGAGTTCAGCCGAAGCACGCACGCGCACACACACACACACACACATATGTTCCTGTCAGCTGCCTCTGGCTAAAGGCAATTTCAATACAGCTGGAGAAGTTTACAATGTCCTCAAGGCAAGACAGATAACAAGAAAACAAAACAGAAACGTAATGAGTCCTTTTAACTCTCAGCTTGCCTGCAGACTGCAAGAAGAGACTCAGAAATGTAGTCTGTGGTCGTGAAGCAGGAAACCAACCGGTCTGGACTTCAAAGTGTCCAGGTTAAACAAAGACAAGAGCACAATTCACAACTATCTCAAGATACCATGTTTGTTCCCAGCAAATGCCCCACCCCACAGTGTCTCCTTAAATCTTAATCCCCAGGTGTGCCTTGTGGAGTGGGGCGGGCCGCTCTCCTCCCGAGCAATTGAGACTGCCTCTGTTGTTTTCTCCTCCTCTCTGCTCTCCTTGCTCTAGGATCAGGTGGGGGGGCTTGCTCCTCGCCTGAACTCTGCCTCCCCTGTTCCAAACCTGAAGGACCCTGGCCTGCCTCAGCCTGCTTCTCCCTACAGTCCTCCGAAGCCACAGACACCCCCTCCTGGGCCTCAATAGGGTCCTGTGCCGGCTCCATTTCCTCCTCCGATTCAGGCTCGGATGGAGGCATGACAGTGTATGTGTGGGTGTGTGCGAGTGAGCGCTTAGCAGCAATTGACAATTTCCCAGTACGGATGTGGATAAAAATCCCCAAACTGGAAATGGGATTTTGTTTGTATGTGTGTGTGTTTGTATGCGCATGTTTGGCTACTGGCAGTTCAGGGAAGCGAGGACGCCAAGTTGTCCCCATGTTCAGTTAGCCATTGCGACTTATTCCAAGCCAACTCAGCCACGCCCACACATTGCACCCACCTGACCATGCCCATCTGGCAACACCCACTCAGCCATGCCCATCTGGTGGTGCCCACAAGTGCACCAATCCAGCTGCATCCACCCGGCCACGCTCACCCATACACGTCAACCTGGCCACTGTGAGTTGTTCCATTCCACTGAAGCATTGTAAATGATAAGGTTGAATGCTACAATCACTTCTGTACAGCTCAGCAAAATGGAAATGTGAACAGAGAGACAAATGCCAATTTCTATCCTTTAATGACTTTTTTAAATTAGTCATTCTATCCCTCCATTGAAGGTATTGAAGGTATTGGGGTGAGCAAGGAGTTGGCTGTTACAACGTTGGAGCCTTGAAAACTTTGGGAAGGGGAAAGATCCTTCAGAATCTGAGTCTCTCCCATCAGCCCATCCCAATCCATCCTCTGCAGTCACTTCCTTCTTTGGCTGTTTGCCAAGGTGGGATTTTTCTCTTTTGACAGAAGAGTAGATACCTAAAGTGAAATGTCTGATTTCAGGAAAATTCCAAGAATTCTGGGGCATAGAAATAAAGCTTAAATAGTGTATATCTTGGGTTTGACTATTCTCAAGTGAGGGGTTCATATATAAACTTTTCAGAATTATTGCCATTACTTCAGTGTTCCCAAAATCTTTGAAATTAGTGTGACCATTGGGATTTTAAGAGCATGTTCTTAGGACCTCAAAAAATGGCTGCCAGCGTGGGCTAGCAGGTCACAAAATGGCTGCTGGGAAAGTCATGTACATCAGCTTACTAGAAGGCAGCCTCTTTCTGTCATTCTCTATGCCACGTTTGTCTTTCTTTTGGGCCAGCTGATACATTTCTGACTCAAAAACTAGAACCAACCACCTTCTATTTTTAGTTTTTAAGAAGACCCATTGGAAAGTCTGACATATTCCTGGATATGGAGGTGATGCTACCTTTTTTTTTTAAAAGAAAAGTCATTTTACTTACAATATTTGCATACTACTCTTTGTTAAAGAAGCTTCATAGAAACATGCATAACAATAATCAATGCAATAAAAATAGCAATGTTGTCATGGTTTCAATAGATGAAACCCATCAAAACAACTTCAAGGCAAAATTCTTCCTTAAAGAACATTTATTCGGGAAACAAAATATCGGCGCTACATAGTTGAATCCAAAATTCCCTTCCCCCTGATACAAAGTAACAAAATACAATTCCCACCCCCCAATAAACTGTCATAAAACACATTCCCCAATTAGCTTCAAGGACGGGCTTTCTCCTCAGCTCCTCAGCCCACCAAAACATTATCAACTCACCCTTGAGTTCCCACGGCAGCGTTATTATTATGGCTAACTGAGCATACATCCCCACCCTCCCCACTGCACTTGAATTCTAAAAGTAAAGAAAAGCATGTTAAAGGAGAAGAGAAAATGGCTGCATTTTCATCAGTTGTCAGAGCAGGAACATCCAATGTTAGCAGCGTTGACAAACGTAACTGAAAGTAATAGAAACACTAAAACTAGTACCTGTTTAGAAACTAATCATAATAGTAGCTGATTTACATTCCTGTTTCCCATTACATGAAAAATAATCAAAGGAGATTTTAAAAAAATCAGGTAAGACTGGAACCAAGGCTTAATTTCTTACTGATTGTTAACTTTTATTTTCTGAAGAATGGTATAGTTTTAACAAGATACTTCTGGCAAAATTAAAATGTTTTTATGTCCTCTATTTTGCAGGGAAAAAAGTGGTTTGGAGATGATGGTGAAATTTTAGCATTGACCAATCCTGTTAAACAATCCCTTATAAGGCCTCCATTGTTTCTTACAAAGGGAGACCAAGAGATGGACCTTGTGATCGTTTATAAAAAGGTAAGTTGGTTATTGTATGTTGTTAGATGCCTCAGTGCAGAATGGCTGAATACAGATCACTGCCCAATTCAGTGTTTTTCAACTTTGGGAAATTTAAGATGTGTGGATTTCAACTCCCAGAACTCCCCAGCCAGCATCAGCTAGATCATAGACCAGGGTCTGCATTACCTACATGAAAGGTTTCTGGCAAGGGATGGGCTGCACTCACAAGAACCGGGAAGAATGTATTCGGAAAATGGTTTGCTCAACTTACAAGAAGGGTGTCATGGTTCCAACAGACAGAGGCGAATAAAGCAGAACTCCAAGGCTTGCAAATTCCTCAAAGAACGTGTTTATTAGTTACGAAGTATCGGCACGGTCGATATACATTCTCCACACAGATCGCATTCAAGTCGGGGTAATCTAAGCATAAACTAAGCAAGCCATCTCTCTTCTTACAGAAAAACATAGGAGCTCTAATGCGTGATTTTGCCGGCTGAATGAAACCCTTGGCCAAATTCTTGTTGATGAACGACAGGAGCTTGTCCAGTTCTCGGAGCATCATCAAGTAAACTTTAGGTTTTGGCAGTTTGGCCCTGGGGACAATTGCAATGGCACAGTCTGTGTGGCAGTGAGGGGAGAGCATGTCAGACACCATTTCACTGAACACCTTGGCCAGATCCCAGTCCTCACTAGGAACAATGGATTTGGCCCCTTCTCCGCCTAGGCTTTCCCCTGACCTCCGCCTAGGCTTTCCCCTGATCTAGTTGCTCGTGGGCACTTTTTCAGCACTTTAACTTTCACAGCAATTTTCTTATCAGAGTGTTTCTTCCACATCTTCATCCAGTTTCACTCCCAATCTAGGCAGGGTTTTTACTTTTTGAACCACATAGGTCCCAAGATCAGAGTGTCATGGTTCCGACAGAGACAAATAAAGCAGAACTCCAAGGCTTGAGAATTCCTCAAAGAACATGTTTATTAATTACAAAGTATGGGCATGGTCAAAAATGAAACCAAGTCTGAATACACAAGTAACAATTGCCCAACACAAAGCTAAATGTCCCACCCATAAAACTATGCAAACAACTACATTCCCCAATATTATTTGGCAGGCTTTTTATGCAACACCGAGGCCCTAGTCTCAGGAGTAGCTGATGACCTTGGTTCCCATGAAACAGAAGATTATTTTGACTAACGAAGCACCTGGGCAAACCCCCTCCCTCCATTCTATGTGGCAACCTAGAATGAGAAGGAAAAATTGCTGCAGCCATGCTCATTTGTAGAGTTGACAGTTGGTCCTTCTCAAAAAGAAAGAATCTGTAGGAGAAGCAAAAAGTAGGTTAAGTATTTCCTTGAGGCTTGTGAGGATATTTATTGTAAAACTTTTACTAATCTGTGCACTTTCACATTGGTACATTTCACCCATGTAGCTTCTGACAGGGGATATAGCCTTTCCACTGAATGAGGTACTGTAGCTTTCCCTTGTACGACCTAGAATCAAGAATTCATTTTATTTCATAATGTGTCTCCCCCTCTACCACTACTGGACCTGGTGGCTTCTTTGGAATAGGTCTTAAAGAGGATTCAGACACAGATTTCAATAGACTACAATGAACTTTTCCCAACAATCGCGGAAGTTTCAATTCCACTGTAACAGGGTTTATGATCTTGATGATGGGAAAAGGACCAAGGAACTTTGGCCCCAATTTTCTGCCGGGTAACTTTAACCTTAAATATTTTGTTGAAAGATAAACTAATTGCCCAACATAAAAGGTTTTTGAGTGGAGCGTCGTTTAACTGCTTGCTCCTTGTAAACCTTGGTAACGTTGGCCAATGCTTTCTTCACATTCACCCAAACCTCCTTGAAAGATGTCAACCATTGATCCAAAGTCTGGGAAGTAGGAAGCTCCTGTGGGTATTCAGGCATAGGCACAAAATCTCGACCCATTACTATTTTAAATGGGGTGAGACCAGTGCTACTGTTCACAGTATTGTTGTAGGCTACCTCTACAAAAGGCAGGAGGTCAGCCCAATTAGTGTCCTGGTAATTAACATAACATCTGAGGTACTGTTCCACCATTGCATTAGCTTTTTCAGCTTCTCCATTTGTACTCGGATGAAAAACCGACAAAAGCCCCTGAGTTCTCAATCTGTTTAGCAGTAAACTGGATCTCTCTGTCAGAAATAATCCACTTTGGGGCTCCATGGAGCCGATATATGTTTTTCAAAAACAGCTTGGTCAGCTTCTGGGCAGAGGGAAGTCCCGAGCAAGCGATGAAATGTGCTTGTTTGGAAAATAGATCAACCACAGTCCATATTACAGTGTTTCCCTTGCTCTCAGGCAACTCCACTATAAAATCCATGGCTATTTTCTCCCAAGGCTGGGAAGGATCAGCAACTTGTTGCAGCAATCCTGGGGTTTTTCCAGAATGTCTCTTCATGGCAATACAGGTAGCACAACTCTTAACATAACTCTCAATGTCTTTTTTCATCCCTGGCCACCAGAATTGCCTTCGCACCAGATGCAATGTTTTCAAAAAATCCAAAGTGACCTGCTTGCTTAGCATCATGACTCCGTGGAACTGCTTGGAATCTGAGGCCATGTGGGAGGTATAATTTAGAGCCCTTCCAGGCTAGTTCCCCCCTTAGAGTTAAAAGAGATTTGTTTTCTTTGAACCAGGTGTCACTCTCTAATTTCTCCTTTAGTTCCTTCAGTAAGTGATCATCAGGAAAGGGCAGGTGGTCTCTGTGTTTGCGATCTGGTTATTATTTGATCTGGATTGTGGCAGAGAAATAATGGAGTTAATTACTTCCTTTCGGTGGCTCTTTAACTGAGGCATTCTAGATAAGGCATCAGCCAAAAAATTCTTATCCCCTAGAAAACATTTTAAGGTGAAATTAAAATGGTTAAAGTACTGAACTTACTTCAGGGATAATTTGCATGGGTTTTCAGAGCCTCCAAATTCTTATGATCAGTCCACACCTCAAAAGATATTTCCCCCTCCCTTTGAAGAAATGACACCATGTTAGCAATGCCCACCGAACTGCAAAAGCCTCTTTCTCCCAAACAGCCCACCTCCTCTCAGTATCAGTTAATTTTCGGGAAGTATAAGCTCAGGATTGTAATTCCCCCTGTGTTTTTTTTGTAAGAGAACAACACCCAGGGCCATGTTACTCGCATCGGCTTGAATGATGAATTGCTGTTCAGGGTCAGGGTGCTTAAGAACCGGTTCAGCTGCAAAGAGTTTCTTTTAGTTTCTCAAATGCAGCTTGGCATTCTAATGACCACTGCAATGGCTGACAAGGTTGGAGCTTTCTCCCCCCTTTTCCTGTTTTGAGTAAATCAGTGATTGGCATGGTTATCTTTGCAAAAGAGGGAATAAATTGACGCTAAAAGTTGGCAAAACCCAGAAAGCTTTGAAGCTGCTTACAGGTTTGTAGGGGTTGCCATTCTAGTACCTTTTTTACTTTGGCGGGGTCCATCTCTATCCCCTCATTTGAAATCTGATATGCCAGATAATCAAGATGTGTCTGGTGAAATTCACACTTTGACAGCTTTGCATATAGTTTGGCTTTTAACAGTCTCTTTAGCACCTCGTGGACCAATTTGATGTGCTCTTCCATGGATGGAAGGATGTCATCAAGATAAACTAAAAACCCCTTGTATAAATTATTATGGAGCACTTGATTTATCAATTGCATGAGTATAGCCGGGGGGGGGGCCCTGCAGTCCAAAATGTATCACTTTAAATTGGAAACTTCCCAAAGAGCAATTGAAGGCAGTTTTCCACTTGTCTTTCTTAATACGAATACGTTAATAAGCCTCTTTTAAATCCAGGTTGGTAATGATTTTTCCTTTAGCCAGATGGGCTAATACAGTATGTCCTTCATCAGGGGAGGAGGTACATATTTTCTTTACTGACAGCATTTAACTCTTTAAAATCAATGCATAATCTAAGTGACCCATCTTCTTGAATAGCATGGGTGCAGCTATGCATGATTTGGCTGCCTGAATAAAACCTCGAGTTAAGTTTTTATCAATGTAAGTTCTTTCATCTCTCTGGGCATCATAGAGTACATCTTTGATTTTGGGAGCTTGGCACCGGACAGAATTTTAATGGGGTGGAGGATGTCACATTCCTTCTCACTAAATGCTTCCGCCAAATCACGGTATTCAGTTGGGACAAGTTGAATCCTCAGCAGCTTTTTGGCTACAGTCTTTAGGGTTTCACAGGGCTCCCCTTGAATCTTGCTGATGGCAAGTGCCTTTATGTTATCGTTAGCGGCAGGTGGGAGGAGTCCTGTCCCCAATCTTAACTTCCGCATTCCCTCCTCTCACCAGATGTTGGGACACCATTTATCAAGCCACACTAGTCCCAAAATTACTGCTTCAGTCATCTTTGGAAGCACCACAAAACGGATGATTTCCCAATGCCGACCTATTTCCAAATGCACAGGTTCTGTTAGGTGCGTGGCAGGGGTACCTCTGATGAAGGACTCGTCGGCTTGCTCAAACCGACGGGGCAGTAGTTTGACTCGAATGCCCAGTTTGATATGGTGAATAAGTTAATTAAGCATCAAGTGCAGCCTGAGTCTATTAGGACATTCAAGCTCATACGGCCCCCTGTTTTGGGGACTATTGGCGGGATGGCAAAGGCAGGAATGGGTTGACTCACCATGGGGTCCTCCTTGCCTTCCTTGTCACTGTCATAAGGTGCTGGCATCTGCTGTGGCTCAGATCAGGTTTTGGCCTCGAGCTTGGTGGGAGGTGAGGCCTCAGTGATCGGGTCCTGATGTGCCCAGTTTGTCTTTTCTCCCTCTGGGAGCTTTTGCCAGCTTTGTGGTGGCAACTTGCATGCTCCTGGTTTGAGGTTTAGGAGATGGTCACTCCACAGCATGGTGACCCATCTGACTGCATCGATAGCACTTGACAGGAATCCTGGCTGGTGCTTAGGAGAAGCTGGTGGTCACAGTGGCTTGGGAATGTTGGCCAAAAAGATGTTTCTCCTGGACGCGCAGTGACTTGGGCTCATCTGTGCTTGACTTTCGGGGTGATCCAACTTGATGTCTAGCATCAACGCCATGCTGTACCATTCACACAATAGGTTAGGAAAATCCCGAATGATGCAGGCTGAAAGTAAGTCGTGGTCTAGCCCCTGCTTGAAGTAGTTGATCAGTGACCATTCTAGCCACTGCCCCAGCTGACCAGCAACTTTTCTGAATTCACAAATGTATTTCTTGGTGGGGTGGCCTCTTTGCTTCAGATAGTGGATCTCCTTCTCAGTCAGAAGGGCCTGGGATTAATCTTCAAAACAACCCCTGAGTTGCTCCATGAATAGATTAACATCATGCAATTCAGGAGCCCCTTCATTGTGGAGGTTGGTCACCCAGCTGCTTCCCCCTCTAAATTTGCCGCCACAGCATCCACCATCATAACACCACCCAGATAGGCATAAGTATAGCGATCTAAATGAGCCCACATCTGATTTAGGAAGAAGGTTAACCTCTTGGGGTCCCCATCAAAGAAGGGTTTGATGGGAGGCGGCTCAAACCTCGGCGTAGCCACCTGCACCTGCTGCTGGACAGCTTGTTGGTCCTGGGGATGTGGCCAAACCACTCTCCTGACTTCCCTTGACTGGGCTCTTGAACTGGCATCTTGAGACCGTGGTAGCGATCTTGGCTGGTATATAAGGCTTGACATCACAACTGTCTGGGGAATGGGTGAAGCAGCACAGGCTCCAGTGGTTGGGCTGGGATTCCGGTGAAGGGGGAAAGAGTTGGGTAGTTCTTAGCATTCTGCTCCCAAGGCACCCACCTCCTGGGCAATGGGAATGGTATCCTTTATCCTTTACCTCCAGCCTGCCGAGCTTTTCCTTCAGGTGTTCAAGTGAAAGGCTGTGGACCATGGACTGGAACCTCCACTCTCTGGAGTCCCATCCCATCGACCTCTTTCCTTTCTTGCAATCCACAGATGAAGAACCCAGAGATGGCAGCAATAGGAGCTCCTCTCCGGTGGTTACAGGAGTGCTCCTGTGCTGAAGGGTAGCCTCGGTTTGACAGAGGTCCGCCAGGATTGTACTCCTTCCTGCAGTACCAGCTTCCCAGGTTGGATTAATCTGGCCTTCGGCCACGCCCCTGCCAATGACACCTCCTTAGTGGCTGGAACGCCAGCCTGCACGCCGACAGATGGAGTTCCGTTGCAGCTAGCAGCAGTTTCACTCTTTTCCTCCATTTCAAATCTTCACCAAGTCTTTACCACTCTTCCAAAAGTAAATGGGTAGGCGATCGGGGTCCAGTCCCCCGAGAAAATGAAGCTTTATGAGACTTGGTTTAATGTCATGGTTCCGACAGACAGAGATGGATAAAGCAGAACTCCAAGGCTTGCAAATTTCTCAAAGAACATGTTTACCAAGTATTGGCATGGTCAAGACTGAAACCAAGTCTGAATACACAAGTAACAATTTCCCAATACAAAGTTAAATGTCCCACCCATAAAACTATGCAAGCAACTACGTTCCCCAATATCATTATTTGGTGAGCTTTTTATGCAACATCCAGTCCCTAGTCTCGGGAGCAGCCGATGACCTTGATTCCCATGGGACAAAAGATTATTTTGACTAACGAAGCACTTGGGCAACCCCCCTCCCTCTGTTTTATGTGGCAACCTAGAATGAGAAGAAAAATGGCTGCAGCCATGCTCATTTCTGGAGTTGACAGTCGGCCCCTCTCAAAAAGAAAGTCTCCATGGGGTCCTCCTCGCCTTACTCCTCACTGTCATAGGGTGCCAGCATCTGCTGTGGCTTGGATCAGGTTTTGGCCTCGAGCTCGGTGGGAGGGGAGGCTGCGATGATCAAGTCCTGATGTGCCCAGTTTGTCTTTTCTCTTCCCCTTCTGGGAGCTTTTCACGGCTTTGTGAAGGCGACTGGCATGCTCCTGGGTTGAGGTTTAGGAGCTGGGCACTCCACAGCATGAACGCATCAGTAGCACTTGATGGTGCATAAACAACTCATAATCAAAAGTCTATATTATTTTAAATATAAAACATTATTTTAAATAGAAGTTTCTAAAACAAACAGGCTTGAATCATGTCAGAGATGGAAATCCATTCACACAGAACAAAATAATTTATCTTTTTTATTGGACAATACTTGTACACATTATCAAAAAGAAAAAATATATACTTTCTTTTTCTTTAGAATTATTATATGAATCTTTCCTAACTATATACAAATACAGATAAAAGTTCTATATTTTGTGCATTTCACTAAACCCCATTGCCCATTCTTTAGAATACATAACATTATTTGGGAAATCAATGAATATTCTTTTGGTTAACTGAGTAATATTTTTAAGCTACTATTGGTCTATAGACAATGTATAATTCAGTACCATTGTTTCAACCTGTGCTGTGAATTGAATTCCCATAATTTTTTCTTTTGTTGTCTTATCTTCTTGAGAGAATTCCTGTTGCTGTGGTTATTAGCTTATCCATAAGGGAGATGGGAATTGTTTTTTTGGCAACACCTGCTCTTGTTGTTTTCCTGGCCTCATCCCTCTTCTTTTAGCTTAAATGCTACTATCTAATAAGCCCAATATTTTATATAAACTATATCAGCCATCTAGTATAAACAGATCAGTCCTTTTATTTGCCTTGCTATTTAGAAAAGAAACATACTTATCTTACAGACTATCACCAGTTTGAGCCACAGAAAGGATGACTCAGTTCTTGGTAAACATACATTATGATTTGCAGAGTTTGTTTCATATGCTGCTTAACAGAACCACTTCAGCAGGCAGGTTCCATGATACTGGTGGTATCAGAAATTCCAAGGATTTGCCTATTGTAATGTTGAAATATAGTTCTATATAAATTTCTTAAAGAGCATAAGATATCCCACAGCTGGGAGAATAACAACAGAAGTATAAATGAGAATAAATAGCATTACGTTTTCTTAACAGAAGTTCAAACTTCTCTTTTGCTGAAGGACATTGTAGACAATATAGTTGAAAGTAACACCTTCTACAGGAAGCATTACAAACTATCTTATATCTTAGCTAGACATTTTCTATATAACCCTTTCCCAATTTGATGTCTTCCAACTCAGTAGGGTCATAATTCCAAACATCCCAGACAACATTTAACATATTTAGAAAGTGTCAGGTTGAAAAAACTATTCTATACTGCAGCATTGTAGATCTCCATGGTTTCATAGAAACCTAGAAAACTGATGACAGAAAAAGATTTAGTGGTCCATTGAGTCTGCCCTGTGTGTGTGTGTGTGCATGTGTTTATTTATCGTTATTTTTAATTTTTTTGTTGGATGATGGACATGTGTTTTTTGTTGGATGATGGACATGTGTTTATCCCAACCATATTTAAACTCAGTTACTGATGACCTACTACCTCCGCTGGAAGTTGGTTCTACATTTTCTCTATTTCTGTGAAGCAATATATTCTAACATAATTTTTGAACTTCCCTCTGGTCAATTTAAGCTTATGTCCCCATGTTCTTGATTTTTTTTTTCAAATGGTTTTCATAGCCCTAAGCCAGAAATGGAACTTGGGACTTTGGGCATATGAAATGTAGAATGTTAACTCAGATATAGAGCTCTTCTCCACAATCACAAAATGAAAAATGTTCTAATTTATTCACTCCAATAATTTATGAATGACATGGAGAAATTTTTGAATACAATCCACAGTGAACAGCTCCATTTATTTTCATTTTAATTAATTCTGTTTTTTCCATTGGGGGAGGCTCAGGGTGGCATACATTTATATATTTTTCTTACAATATCAGTAGAGACGCTCAGAATTATCTTATCACTGAACTGTAATTTGAATCTAGATATCTCTGGCTGAAATTATTATTATTATTATTTATTAAATTTATATACCGCCCTATCTCCCTTACGGGACTCAGGGCGGTGAACAGGCA